>JAPDNY010000112.1:0-125653 GCA_029375565.1 Gekko gecko | reverse complement strand
ACCACCTGTCAATAAAGTGCTGACATTTTATTTGTGTCTTCTTTCATTGGTCTGAGATATCTATTGGGAGCAAACTGGTAGAGGGTATTTAAGGCTGGCCTAGGTTGTATGAACCTTGATTTAAGCTTAAGTTTGCTTCCTGGTTTCCACTCCATTTTCCTAAATCATTGAGCTTTTCTAAGGAGGCAAAATATGTTTTTTAAAAATAAAAAATTAAAGTCACACATGGACCCTTTTTCTGTGGCAGTAGTCTCTGTGAGTAAACAGTTGTGTGCAGAAACATCAACATAAACCGCTATGAGTATTTTGAACTGCTATGAGTATCTATGTATAATAAATTGTATCTAACCTGTTTGAATGACAGAGATTAAGCACATAACTGAATCTCTATGAAACCAGTGTGCTATGTAACTGCATAATTCTAATTGGTTTGTGCCCTAATACACACACACACAATGTGACATCAAACTCTACACAATCTCACCGCCCCCCAGATCAATGAAGCATTGAAGAAACAAGTCTTGAACTTGGGGAACTGGGCAGCAAAGGTAAGGAGTACATTTAAACCACAAACTTTCAAAACCAACATATTGTTTATGGGGCAGAAAGGCAGGATATAAAAGTTGTAAATAAAGTCATTCCTGAATTATATTGCCTTTTTCTTAATCCTAAATTTTGCATCTCTCTTTGAGCTATTGGATACATTGGTTGCTTCTGAATGACTATTATCGATTTTCCAAAGGACCAAAAGAAATCACTAAAACAAAGAGTATTGTTTTCTCACAAGCTGATCTTGAGACCCTGTCACAAAACAACAATTTCAGGAAAAAACAGATGAATAATCCATTTGTTGGTTTATTTTAATGCAATCCATTAGCTATTTGGGCCACAATCCAGTCCAGCACTTACATACATTCTGATGGGCAATTTCCATCCCCATGCAGCCCACTAGTGTTAGATTTTTAGTTTTTACACAGAACAGTTTAAAAGAGGGACTTAAGAATTTCTGTTCATCATTTTCTATGTAACTTTTATTCAGTTTATGGCAGAAATACAAGCTTGCAGGCAGCTCTGTCTGAAGTCCTTATGCTGATAATGAATATCCAAATCCTTCAGATGAAAGCCCCATTCCATTCATACTTATATCCACAAAATATTCTATCGGTTTAGGTTAACATGCTACATATGGTCCATCATCTGACCAGAATCACTGCCTTGCCAATAGATCATCCATTGTATTGAGTCACAATGGAGAAAGCATCATAATCCGTTGCTGGGCATGACACTCAGTTATAAAAAGGGCAGAGCTGGCCCCAGCAAGCCTTAAGCTCTGAAAGGCCCACCAAGGACAGGTGGAGCTCCAGCTGCCAAGAGCTTGAAGGATCTAAGCACCATCCCAAATGGCAAGATTCAGACACAGCCGGAGCCGCAGCCTCAGCCGCCGCCGACGCAGGAGGCGAGGTGGTGGGAAGGGTGGACGGAGGAGGAAAGGGAGACGCCGAGGTGGCAAAAGGAGAGGGAGAGGTAAATGAGTTTTAACACCCATCTGACTCTTTTACCTGTAAAACCCCTTCCTCACATGGCTGGGGCCTGAGCTGTAACCACATTTATTTGTTGTCCTGTCTAGGGAGACGTGGCCGCAGGAGAGGAGGGAAAAGAAGAAAGAGTGACTACTAAACTCCTGCTCCCCTCATCCCAAGTTTTGTCAGCCTTCCTAAAGCTTCTGCCAAACAGAAATGAATCGAACCTTACCAACAGAGCAACCAGGATGACTTCCTCAAAATCCAAGGCTGAAACCATTTGAACATTACCACCTGTCAATAAAGCGCTGACATTTTACTTGTGTCATTTTTTTTTAATCCACTGGGCATTAGGCAACTACTGGAAACCAATTGCTAGAGGGCAACTTAATACTAATCTGGACTGATGCTCATTGAAGCTAGCTTTGTGATTTGCACCCCATGAATAAAGCTCCATTGGGCTTTATTTAGTATAGGTAATGTATAATGAACCCTGGCATAGTGTATGTCATTGATACTCACATGATGACTTGGGAGCCACATGTGGCTCTTCTGAGCACTTTTCCATCCTATGTTTCAGAAAAGTGGGAATGGCCATCATACACACATGAATCTGCCTTATACAGAATCAGGCCCTTGGTCCCTCAAGGTCAGTATTGTGTACTCATACTGGAGGTGGCTCTCCAGGGTCTCAGGCAAAGGTCTTTCATATCGCCTACTGTCTGATCCTTTTAAATGGAGATGCTGGGAATTGAAAATGGGACATTCAGCATTCCAAGCAGATGCTCTACCATTGAGACACAGCTCCTCCCATTGTCTAGTAGGACTTCTGATTGACAGGTGATTACTGCCCTGAAGCAGTCAGGCCACATACCAGGGATGAAAGTAAGGGGGCTGATCCTACTTAATGTCTCCCACCCTGGGGAAAGTGGGGGAGGGACATAAATCAGGAGGAGGAGGAGGAAGAAGAAGAAGAAGAAGAGATTGGATTTATACTCCGCCCTTCACTCAGAGTCTCAGAGAGGCTAACTGCTTTCTCCCCTCCCCACAACAGACACCCTGTGAAGCAGGTGGGGCTGAGAGAGCTCTGACAGAAACTGCTCTTTCAAGGAAAGCTCTGACAGAACTATGGCTTGCAGCTGCAGCTGCAAGTGGAGCAGTGGGGAATCAAACTGGGTTCTCCCAGATTAGAGCCCACACACTTAACCACTACACCAAACTGGCTCTCATAGAGTCTATCTTCTGAAGTAGCCAGTTTCTCCAGGGGAGTGATCACTTTAGTCTGGTGAACACTTGTAATTCTGGAAGATCTCCAGGTGCCACCTAGAGGTTGGCAACAATGTTGCATTCCAGCCTGAGTGCCTATAGCTATTCTTAAGTCTTCCCATAGCAAGTTATGTGGAGCCAAACCAGAACAGAGTTTTGGGCTTGTGTGTGTGTTGTGTGTGTGTGGGAATTTAGTTCAATGGAGAATGGTGTTGTGAATCAAAGGGGCCACCTGTCCAAGGAAACACACCTTCCGTGATCTCTGTTAGCAAAGCCTCATTTCATACTCAGAGGAAGAAACAGACATTTCTATGGAGATACATTGGTGGGGGGAGGGATTCCCATTTGGCACACTGAAACTCAGGTAAGTGGAAGTGGGACAATATGGGGGTTGGGGGTCCTCATGCATTTACAAGGCTCTGTTCATAATGTGTTAATGAAGGGGATATTTGGTTCCAAACAAAATGGATTCTTGTTTAACCTTCTTTGTAGAATGATCCCTTGTAGAGACTTTGCACTACATCATAGCTCATTCATAGCAAAGTAAATAAATAATGATATGGTCACCACCACTGTATTCATTCCCCCCCCAATAAAAATTATTTGCTCTGCTAGGGAGGCCAGAGGATTGCCCAGCCTCTTTGTCCAGTCATGATGAAGCCAAGCCACCCTCCAACCTCACAATGATCCATTTCCTCCTTGGTCATAATAGGTCTGCCTATAAATATGCTACCATATCTGGCCTCAGCTCATTGTCCCTCAGTGCCTGAGCCCTCCCATAGAGAGGCAACACCCCTTGCATTCCTTTCTTACCTTCCTCCCTACTTTTCCTCCTGATCCTTCCCTTCCCTTCCCTCTTCCTTCTCCCTGCATCCTCTCCCTCTGCTCCTATCTTGACCCTTCTCTATCTACCCCCCATTCCGGTATGGTGGACGATGGCTGTTTACCTTCCAAGATGACAGATGTCCAACAAGTTCCTTGTTGTCACTCCAGTGACACATGGAACATGGATGTGGGGCAGCCTGCCATACTGTTTTCTGTTACCGGAAGGGGAGTGTTGGGCTTTCCAGGGAGATGCGACTGCGGTCATTGGAATCTCCCAGCTGCCACGTGCGTTGGAAATCTGGGTATTGCTCTTTAGGGGGATTGGATCAACTTGGTTGCATGTTTTATATTATTATATGCTTCCTGTGTGTAACTGCTCACCATTTTAACCAGACAGTGCAGGCTGTGAGCTGGTTGCTTGAATTTGGAGCTGAGAAGGAATTTTTCCCTGTGACCCCGCCCAGATTGGCCTGGTGGACGCAGGTTTTTCGCCTTCTCTGCACTGCCTTCATTTGTTAGGTGCCCCATTTGGACTGGCAACTAACACAATGAGTTAAAATGTGGGAAATCAAATTTACACAGGATCCAATAAACTTTCATCATTTAACAATATTACACTGGTCAAGTGTCTTTCTTTATCGCCTTTACTCTTTTGCAACGTGCTGTGGATTCTGACTCAGATCCCTTAAAATCAGTGGGGTAGCCCCAATTTAGGTGGCATACGTACATCAGATTATGTTTCATTAACTGAAATGGGACTTGTTTCTAAGTAAAGATGAGCAGACCTTCATTGGAACCAACTCTAACGCCCTAACTTGTTCATTGTTCAGTACTGATGTGGGCCATGACTTGATCAATTATCTGACCTTCAGCAAGTTCCTTACTCAGCTGTCCGACTTTCCTCCTTCCCGACTTTAGAGCAGACTGAAGTTTTTTAAATCCACCATCTCCTCCTGCCTCCCTGGTGGTGATGCCACACTGGAGAAGGTCAAAGACTTGAACATTTTGTCTTCCTTTTGCAGACATCTAAAGGTCTGCCATAAAAGGCTGCTGGCCTCAGGAACTGCTCTCATACTGGCAAGCCATAGAGGCTGTCAAAAAACTTTGGGCTTTCAGAGTATCCCCACATGAGACCACTACCTTGTACTAGACTGATTCATGGTAGAGACCTTGTACTACATCATAGCTCATTCATAACAAAGTAAATAAATGATGATAGGCTCTCCACCACTGTAGTCATCCCCCCCAATAAAAATTTTCTGGCTATGGACCCGAGGGGGGTCTGAACCTGGCTCTTTCAGACCCCCCACTCCCAGTTCTCATCCTTCCTGCATTTCTCACCGAAGCGGGGCTGAGGGAAGGCCAGACGGAGAGGCTGTTTCCAAAACCTCCAGGGTTTTTGTCCTCCCATGACCCCTTTCCCCTCATGGGCTGGGAACAGGTGGGGGGGAAGGGAGGTCACCGTCCCCCACCTGCCCCGACACTCACTCTGCTTCCCTTCTTTGCAACTCTTCAGATGTGTGATGGCAACATCAGTGCCCCTATTTTCCTTTGCTCCTCCATTTGCTTCTGAGGCCGGGGCGTGTGTGTTTTCCCCTCAGAGCAGCACGCACAAGAGAATCCAGTTGCCTCCCATTCCACGTGCCAGCCCTCCTCCTCATCTCTTCCTTGCTGTCCCTGTCCCTTCATCAGCTAACTACCGCTCTGTGTGCCCACTCTCAACAAACCCCCTCAGCGTCACCATTTGAAAAAACACACGCAAAGCCAGTTGGTGCAGTGATGGCAGCACCGGTCGCTCTGCTCTGCCCCTCCCCCTGTAGTGGCTTCTCCAATCCTCACATTGCTGCAGCCAGAGGAGGCAGTAGGGGGAAAACACCACCCCTCCTCTTTCTCTGTCTTCGCTTCTATTCCTCCTCCCCACTATTTTAACTTAGCCTCTTAGCCCCACCCTCTAGCCATCTCCTTTCTTTTTCTTGACAACTTCAACCACACATACACCTCACCACGTGTGCCTGCTTGCACCCCCAAGCAGCCTCCTGCCTTCCCTCCCTCACACCAGTTGCTTTTAGGCTGGGTAAGAGCCCTGGATGGGCTGGATTTGCCCCGTGGGCTTTATGTTTGACACACAAAAACATTAATAAAGTAGTAACAGGAAGACAACACAAAGTTATGTGTTTCTATTCTACTAGAGTCTGTTGGCAAAGGTACACTTACTTCAATACAAGATATCATTACATGCCTTCCGTATAGACTACATGGTGTGACCAACACAGCGCCAGCTTCCACAGGAGTTAAACTGGGCCAGACAAGAGACAAAGCGGCATAAGTGACAGGAATGGGAATTCTCCCGCAGGTGGGTGCTGGGTTGTTGAGCTCAGTCGCCACGGCTGCTTCAGCACCAGAGCCCTTGGACAGCTCCCCGCCAGTCGGGCTGCCACGGGGGACCAATGGCGCGACCCGCCTGACGTACCTGCCTGAGGTGGGAAGAAGGAGGAGGAGAGATTGGATTTATGCCCTGCCCTTCACTACCCGACAGAATCTAAGAGCAGTTTACAATCTCCTTTCCCTTCCCCTCCCCACAACAGACACCCTGTGAGGTAGGTGGGGCTGAGAGAGCTCTTTGGAGTCTGCCCTTGAGAGAACATCTCTGACAGAACTTGTGACTGACCCAAGGTCACATCAGCAGCTGCCTGTGGAGGAGTGGGGAGTCAAACCTGGTCCTCCCAGATTAGAGTCTGCAATCCTAACCACTACACCAAACTATGGAGCCCCATCAATGAATCCTTGTCAAGCCACTTCACAATGATGTGGCTATCTTTTGTGAAAGGTTGATGGTATTTCTCTGTACAGAAGGGGGAATGTTAGAGCAATCCCTCCTTGATAGACTTATTATTGTTGTTGTTATTGTTATTAATTCAAATTATACACTGCCCTCTACCATGCTCTGCTGGTAGTTACACAACAACTCTAAAAGCACCTGGACTTCTTGGTAGTGCATGGTGATTTCTGTTAGTACATACTTGTTTATATTTTATCCTATGGGATTGGCTATTGGAGTGTGGGGGAATCCAGTTTAATATAATGAAGACCAGCTGCTTCTCAGGGTCTGCTTTTAGACAATGAGGAACTAATGTACTTTGGGAAGAAATCAAGATTCCAGCGTGGAAAGGTGGCTTCGATTTACCTTTTTATTATTGTCTGCCTCAATACAGCATAGATAATAAAATGAAATCATCTTGTGGCACTCCAAAGGTTTCATTGGCTACCATATACATCATCAGAAGCATGGAATGGATCCTCAGTCTTGAGAAATATATACACACAGCAGAAGAGAAAAAGTAGGGACAGTGAGTTAAAAGGCTGTAAAATTCAAAAAGCAACCAAAATCGTAGTGACTATTCACTGCAGATGTAACTGTTTGCTAATAAAAATGTAAATAAATATCTATACTGGTTTTTGATTGCCAACTACAGTCAGCATTTTCTGTATAAACAACTTCTAGGATTTCCATGGAAGCATCAAAAACTGGACCTCTTCCATGTCACAGCGTTGTAAGTGGCTGCTTACAATTTTTGTCCTCTTTCCCACTGCTGTGTAAATATTTCTACTGACTATCTATTCCATTCACCCGACCAAGTGGACTCTACCCTTTAAGGTGTCATAAGACCCTTTCTCTGTGTTTTGCTAATAAGGCTACCCCACAGGAATTCAATGCAACAAGTTAAGGGTGCCAAAGTTTAATCACGAAGTCCGGGCCTCAGCTTCCATTTCAGTGTATCTGAAGAATGTGCGTGCACACGAAAGCTCATACCTTGAATAAACCTTTGTTGGGCTTAAAGGTGCCGCTGGACTCCAAATTTATTCTATTACTTCAAACCAACAGGGCTGCCCACCTGGATCTAATGGCCTCAGGGTTTGGGATCTGTGTCTGTTGGCTGGATCTTACATCTTTTTCACCGACCACACAAAGAATGTATTCTGTCCTCTAGGACCTAACACACTCGACTTTTCTGCCTTGCAATGAGAACACACACACACACACAGAGCGCCAAAAACCATTGTGTTGCAAATCTGAGGCAGCTACACTGTTGTGTTGCAATCTTTTTCTGTCTGTTGTCCAACTTGGACAGTTTCTTTTCTGGAAGATTATGTCAGATCTGCTGCCTTTGTTTTCAGCTCTCAGAACCTTCCATGTTGGGAATGGGAACCTGCTGAATGTAACATGATCAGAGACGCTCAACAAATTGCCTTGGCCATGAGACCCTCCAACTTCTTGGAGCCTGGACGCCTTTCGGGCCTCCGTGTGTTATATTCTTCAATGAAGATGCTTCGGGAGGAGCTTGTGTGGGAAAATAGGCTTTATTCATTTTGGATGTAGTATCCAGCAAGAGAAATTTCACTGTATGTAAAAGGATCCATCAAATCTGATGAAGGTTACAAAATGAGTTTTTGAATCTAGCAAACTCCCAAGGGATAGGAATTAAGGTCTGGCCAGGGTGGTTTGTTTCTGCCTCATTATTGAAGAATTGATTAAGAAAGGCACAACTGTTTTCTGTCAGGATTATTATACAAGCTAATGGCTTCTTAATCTGTCAGAAATAAGATAAACCATTCAATGATTATACCATCAAATCTTCTGATTGATTAATTATAGTACAGCTGTGGGTGTAGTGTAACCAGGAGACCTGAATATTGTCTGGCAGCCTGAAACTCTAGTTCTTTTTGTGGCTAGCTAGGATTATTGGGGGGGTGCTGAGAGAACTGTGACTGACCCTGTTGGAAGGGTAGTTATTCTGGTGGTCCAGATCCTTCTTACTTAGCAGAATGCACTCAGCTTTAATGCAGCAGTTCTTTGTCCTGAAGCTGCCATGTGTTTGCAAGTTTACAAGGTCACACAGAGCCACATTTCAGTTTAAATGAAACTAATAACTGCTTTATTCTAGAAATCCATACTTGATAGTGCAGAGAACAGAAGTAGAGACAGATCCTATGCTATCTAGCTAGCAGATGGATGAGGATGCTGAGAGGAGCATGCTGCATCTCCATCCTGTGTGCATGGAAGAAAGAGAGAAGAGGGGGAGATGGGTGGAAGTTCTCTTTCCCTAAAGAGTGTCGATCTACACTTCAACGGGCATCAGTGACAGTGGGGTAAACAAGAAGATACTTAGTGTCAGTCTCTCTGCTTGCAACTCTCTGTGGTCACTTGTCTTCTGGAGACTGAGATGCTGGGACATCACATCTGGTACTTCCAAGAGACTCAAGGTCACCAAGCTGACTTCAAGTGGAGGAGTAGGGAATCGAACCTGGTTCTCCAGATTAGAGTCTGCTGCTCTTAAATCTGATGAAGTTTCCAAATGGGTTTTTGAACCCAGGGAACTCATAATGTATTCTATCATTGACTTATATGGCTTGTATGTGTGGATTTTTGTGACTACATACTGTATGTCAGAGGTGTCAAACTCATTTGTTACGAGGGCTGGATCTGACATAAATGTCTCTTTGTCAGGCCAGGCCATTCGTGCCATGAAACATAATGCCAGGTACTGGAGATAGAAGCTATATAAAGGACAGCAGCTGGTAAGCTCTAAGTTGGTGTGTACTCACTGCAAGACTCCCTGGGGTGGGGGGTGCAGAGGAAAACTCACATAGGTGTAATGGAGAGGCAGCAGTGCAATGCTGGGGCAGATGCTCCCGCGATGCTTGACTGCTGCAGGTGAGGTTGTTCTGCTGTGCTGAAGCCATAATGGAGTGGCTCTGCCCACTCCCCCCCAGCACTCCCCCACCCTTGCATCAGTTGCTCACGGGCCACATAAGAGCCCTGGATGGGCTGGATCCAGCCCCCGGGCCTTATGTTTAACACCCTTGCTATACATTCTTGCACCCTGGTAGATTTTCTCATACATGTGTGACATTTTTGATCCATTGTATTGGTTCTGGATCCTTTTGTTATTGGTTGTTTTCTTGCTAGCTGTATAATGTGGCACCAGTATACCATAGTGAGTTGTGTAGGGTCCTAGGTGGCCCATGGTGATGCTTGTGGTGTTCTTGGCAGCCCAGCTGTCAGCTGTGGAGGTGTATACACCAGAGGAGCTCACTGTGAGAAACAGAACCCAGGCTAAGCTTCAGTGCACGTTCACAACCACAGAAGTGATCAGCAGTGCAGCTTCTGTGACCTGGAGCTTCCAAAGAAAAGGAGCACCCTTTCGTGTGCTGGTAAAAGATTATCTTCAACTAGGTTTGAATAGGAACCACATGGCAGCAATGGATCACCAGTGCAATCCTAAACCGGGTTATACCTTTCTCTGTTCATTAAAGGCTTCAAAATGTATCATTCTGCTTAGGGGTGTTTGTGCATGCTTTGAGGATGCTTTCTGTCCACTTTTGCCATTAGGAAAGAATGGGTTAGATCCTGCCAGCTTTGTGGCAGGGTTAGATCTTGCCAGCTTTCTGGTGAAAAAGGGAGAAGGGGTCTCCTCTGACCACCAAAAATTAGCTTTGGTAGGGATTGCAGGGCCAGTATGGCATAGTGGTTACAATGTTACACCAGGACCAGGGAGACCTGGTTCAAATCCCCCACTCTGCCATGGAAGCTCACTGGGTGAACTTGGGCCAGTCACACACTCTTAACCCAACCTGCCCCATAGTGCTGCTGTGAGGAGGAGGAGAAAATGGAAGAGGCAAGGATGATGGAAGCTGCTTTGGGTCCCCAGTGGGGGGAAAGAAGGGATATAAGAATCATAGAATCATAGAGTTGGAAGGGACCTCCAGGGCCATCTAGTCCAACCCCCTGCACAATGCAGGAAATTCACAGATACCTCCCCCTCCACATCCCCAGTGACCACTGTTCCATACCCAGAAGATGACAAAAAAACCTCCAGGATCCCCGGCCAAACTCACCTGGAGAAAAATTGCTTCCTGACCCCAAAGTGGCATTCAGCATTTCCCTGGGCATGTAAGAAAGGGCCACAAGAACTAAGCACTGAGGCAACCCATCCTGCCCTCCCTCTCATGATTGGCCTAAGTTCACAGAATCTGCATTGCTGTCAGATGGCCATCTAGTGCCTCTGTCTGAAAACCTCCAAAGAAGGAGAGCCCACCACCTCCCGAGGAAGCCTGTTCCACTGAGGAACTGCTCTAATTGTCAGGAAGTTCTTCCTAATGTTTAGCCCATTGGTTCTGGGCCAACAGAAAACAACTCCACACCATCCTCTATATCAGATGTAAATAAAAATGTTGTGGAACAGGGTCTGTAGTAAGGAACCCAACTGGGTGAGATTCCTAAAAAGCTTGCTGGATCCAACCCAGTGTGCATTTGGCCAGCTGTCTGTTCTGGAATCACGGCACAAACCATGTCAATTGAGTTCTGCCTGCTTTCAGGGATAGTTTTTCTAGTTAGGAACCAAAATGCTCCATTAAGAAAAAAGAGTCTTGTTTAGGTGTATGATATTTTGACAATTGTTTTCCTGATTGCAGTTCTGTTATTCTGATTGGAAGGCATATCCTGCGATAGATGTGCCATATAAGGGCAGAATCAGCTGGGTCAGAGACATGTACAAGAATGATGCATCTATCAATATTGCAAACATCCAGTTTCAGGACAATGGCACTTATGTCTGTACCATCAAGAACCCTCCAAATATTTTTGTCACAATAGGAGAAATCAGGCTCACAGTGGTGAAGAGAGGTACATAGTCTCCGAACAAGACTCTATTGGTAATGAAATGCCCTGTCACATAATTAATTATTTCAGTGAAGTTTCTCCATGTATAATAAGATTGTTTTGGATACCCGTATTCTGTTTAAGGCTTGGCTCCATCAGAGTGCTTCGGAACATGGAAGGATATCTGTACAATGGGCACAATTTTCTTGCCTCTGTCTTGGCCCAAAAAGTTCCCTGAAAATTCCCTCCTCTGGGATAGGATTTCCTCCCAAACAGCATTTTGGGGGTCATTTTGAGCTCTAGTGGGAAGGGGTGATACTCTGGTGATTCCAAGCCTAAGGGTGGCCACCAAAACCAAGCTCAGCCAGCAAAGTCCCTAAAATGCTTTAACAAGTGTCTGCATTCTGATTTAAAGTTTTGCCAATAGACAATGGCAGCTATTGATGGCTGCACTTTCAGTTAAGATCCTGCACTAAAACATCCTCATATTCACTCTAACAACATTATCACTGGACCTAACAATGCCAGCCATTCCATCTCAGGTTCATTCACTTGTTCAGGTTTGGGTGTAACTAGCATGGTGTAGTAGTTAAGAGTGGCAGACTCTAATCTAGAGAAGCAGGTTTGATTCCCTGCTCCTCCACATGAAGCCCACTGGTTGACCTTGGGCCAGTCACATTTCTCTCCCAGAACTCTCTCAGTCTCACCTACCTCACAAGGTGACTGTTGTGGAGAGAGGAAGGGAAGCTATTTTGAGACTCCTTAAGGTAGAGGAAAGCAGGGTATAAAAACCAGGTCTTCTTCATCTTACAGTTATATCAAGTGTCAGCAGTGCCCTTCCACTCTCTACATTGGATAAAACAGGTCAATCTCTGTGCAAAAGAATAAATGGACATAAATTTGACATTAAAAACCACAGCACTCAAAAATCAGTGGGAGAACCCCTTCCCCTGGGTTAATAGGGACATAGGATCCTTATATCAATGCAGATGCTAATTTTCTGTCCATAAGCATTTCTCCCTTTTTCTAATTAAGGTGATTACAGAATGCATTCTACCATTGCATCTTGAGTCTCTTCTTTGCAACTCCCCTCCTGCCTTCTGAGTGGATCGAAGGACTTTGAGATCTCCATTTCTACTTTCTGATGAAGGGAGCTTTGAACTTATACCCTAGATATCTTGTTGGTCTCTAAGGTACTACTGGACTCAAACTGAGCTCTGCTTTAAAATGATGTGGCAGACAGAAATCCTTCAGAGAGATAACTCTGCTAGATTTTTTTTTTTAAATAAGGGAAGGGAAGGGAAAGGGGAAAGAAGGGAAAAAGGAAAGATACAGAAGTATATCTCTATCTATCTATCTATCTATCTATCTATCTATCTATCTATCTATCTATCATCTATCTATCTATCTATCTATCTATCTATCTATCTATCTATCTATCTATCATCTATCTATCTATCTATCTATCTTCTATCTATCTAAAAAAATCCAATTTAACATTCTGCATGCAAATCTTCTCATTAGAATTTCACAACTACTACATCTATCATTCTTATTCTTCATTTAATCTTATTTTCTCAGTACTTAAGTTTTAACCAGTCATAAAACGCCCTCCAAGGTCCCATAATAGCAGCCAGAATTTCATTTGCAATGACATGGAGGACATTGAAGACCCCAACATTGTATGAGTCGATATTGAAGTTTATGGGATGTGCTGAAATGGACAGATTGACAAATATATTAAAAGGAAAAATCCAGATATTTTATTATGGAGTCACAGGCTGACCTGCAAATGGCAGCTGTGGCTTCTCCAGCATTCTATCATTATAAAGCATGAAAATTCAGTCTGTCATAAAATTAAGGTATGTTCTATCAAATGAAATTTGGCATAGAGTGTCAATTTGGCAAACAGTAAACATATCCAGATTTCAGAAAAATCTGATGAAGGATGCCTAGCAGCTGTTTTAAAATGTTGATTTGAATGAGGTTTTTTTTGTTTTGGTTCCCCTGGGGGTTGCCAATTGTTACCTTTTCATTCCTTTCCTTTGCTATTCTCCCTCCGACATGCTATCAGGTTTTGTCCTATCCTAGCAACAAGACATGGGATAAGAGAAGCAGCAGAAATGAAACCATCAGTGTTACCTAAATCAGTCAGTGTGTCATGATTGTAATGGAAGGAAGAGGCAGAATCACACACACTAGGCCAAATTATGGAATCTTTTAGCTTCTGTAAAACAGAGTTCACAGTAAATTTACCAGAGAGGAAAAAGACAGATACTTTAACAGAAAGCAGTTTCATTACATGGGAAATTGGTATATAGGAAGCATGAAAATTGGTATAATTCAGTTGAATGGTTGATGGTTCTCAGAAGATAAGGAAATGGAAAAAAAGAAATTCCATTCCCAGTAGCAACACTACAAGCAGAGAAAGGCTCACTCAAGGCTGCTTCCATGTCACATTATACACATCCTGTGAACCAGATCTGTATCCTAACAAAAGAACAAGCTCTGACCTCAATTGAGAGAGGGTTTTCCCCCCAGCTTGCTTACAAGGATGCTGAAGTTTATACTGCAGGGCTTGCAAATGACAGAAGAATGTCAACAGTAGAGTTCCCTCACCATTTTCTCCTACTAACGGTTTGTATTGCACTTAGGGAAATGGATCCATATCTGGGGGGGTGTTCAGCAAAAATGAACAGAAAAAACACCAGAAAAACACCTTATTGGTATTTTTCAGGTATTATTTAAGCTGAATACAGATCGGAGATCTGTACTTGGCTACCTGTATAGCTAAGCCCGAAAAATGCCATTTGTTTGCTTTTATTTGGGTGTATTCAGCTATATTGAGAGCCACCCCAGCCAAGGAGGTGTGGAGCTCTCAGCTCCATGCTACCCCAACTGATACGCAGCATGGCTTGCCAAGGAGGTGTGGAGCTCTCAGCTCCATGCTACCCCAACTGATACGCAGCATGGCTTGCAAGCCATGCTGTGTGAGTGAACTCCCAAGCAGCAAGTTCACCCACCTTCCAGGTAAACCATCATTTGTTCAACTGAATTATACCTTGTTTTTCTACTTCAGACAGAAAGTTCCATTTTACAGGCATTTCTTCTGCCACTGTGCGATACTGTTACTTCCCACAGCCAGCCAATAGGGGCTGTTTTACAAACAATATGGTTCCATTTACACTTGTACACTGCAACGAATCCAAATCTGTTGGTGCGAAACAGCTCTACGTGTTTCCTCAACTGTGCAACTTCATACCCTCCTTAAGGAACTGTCTGACTCCCTTGTGGTTGCTTTTTCAAGCAGGGATGGTTGGTTTGTTATGAACTGGGCTTGTGTCCTGGCAAGGCTACAGATTCTTCAACCATCTCAGCTCCCTACACACACCCCAGAAAAAAGTGAGAAGGCTTAGACTTGGATGGGGACCATCCATCACATAACATATTTCTACTGTGCTCAGATCATGACTATTCCACTCGAAACATCATCTGCTTAGCTACAGGAGGCATGGTTCTTTTTCTCCTTGTGTTCATTGTGATTACAGATCATCTCTTCTGGAAGGACCAAAGGCACAAGGTTGTATGGTTTTCTACTTTGTGTCCCTTACCTTTTTTTTTTTTTTTAAAGGAACCCAAGTTACAGATTACTTTACAGGATTCCTAAAGATTGCAAAAGATTACCACTTTTTGCTTTGCATATTGGTTCGGTATTGCTTTTCAGAATCCCTGCTTTACCATGAGTAGTAAGGAAAACATCTTTGTTCAATCCTAGCTGCTGTGCCTCATGCTGAGGAGAGAGCAAGTAGGCTGAGAGGAAGTTCTTCCCCACACTCCAGATTCACAAGGGCTGCCAAATATTCAACAGTAGTGGGGAGAGACTGACCTATATGGTCAGAGATACTCTAGTAATTTAAAAATGTACCAATATATCTAATTCTGAACACAGCCAAATTTGTGGATATCTGAATCCAGAGACTGGAGCCGTGAACAGATGAAGCAGATCTTTTTACAACCTGAAATGAGCCCCAGGCTTGCAGAAAAATCTAAAGCCAAAAAAAGGGGGGGGTTAAAACTCCTGAAAATAATAGAAGTAGTGCCTGTAGCTTTAAAAAATAGAAGCCCTTGGTGCTGTTGCTCAGTAACTGGAACAATATAGCTAGCCTTCAGAGGTGGGTTTCTGTCAGTAAAACATGTGGGAAGGAGGCAGAGCCCTTTTCAGGACTGTTTTGGCTTCAAAGGGAGGACTCATCAGGACCAAGGTCAGCAGCAACCACCAGTGACTTACGACAATCTGAACTATATGACTGACCCAGGCCTGGCTGCTTGCTACTGTTCAACAGCAGAAACCCCATGAAAGCCAGTGTGGTATATTGCTTAGAGTTTGGGATCTGGGAGACCCAGGTCTGAATCACCACTGTCCTGTGGAAACGCATTGGATGACTTGGTGCCAGTTACATACTCTCAGTCAACTTACCTCACAGTCAAGTGTGGCTTGGCTATTAAGAGCAGCAGGATGCCTCCCAGTGGGCTGATGGCCTCAGCTCCCACTTGGGTCAGGCAAGCCCCAAAACAGAAAGGCTGAGCCCTTCCCATATGAGCCTCATGAAAGGCAGGGAAAGTCTCACCTTGCCCGCCCAAGATGAAGGAAGGCAGCAGTGCTCAGCCCAGCCAAGACACGTGCAAGGGAGGCAGTGCCTGGCTCACCCGAGCCTCACTTGATGTGAGATGGCATCCAGCCGATTGCTTAAGCAGGCTGCCTCTTCTATCCTCCTACCTCTCACCCTTCCCCTTTTGGGGAGGTGAGGCAGAATCAAGCAGATGACCTCTTCTTCTCACCCATTTTCCTTTAGGGGTGGGGTCAGAGTGAGTTAGGTGGGGTCCTTTTTCACTACCAGTTTACCCCTCCTCACAGGGTTGTTGTGAGGGTAAAATAGAGTAGAGAAGAATGATGTCAGCTGTTTTGGGTCCTCAGTGTAGAGAAAGGCAGGGTATAAGTGAAGTAAATAAATAATAAATACAGGTGAAGATGGGGACACTTAAGAGGCAGGTAGTTGGTGGGTGGAAAGGAGAGTAGAAACGGAAGCAGGGAAAGGTGAGGATATGGGGACTAGCAGGAGGAGGGAAAGTGGAAATAGTGTGGGGAAGGGAATACCAGGGGGAAATGAGGTGCACCAGCAAGTCCATGCAGATCCCTCCACTGTGCGACTGGGCCAGGCTTGGCAGCCAGCACTGCACAACTGACCTATAGTTTTCCCTGTGGAGGGCTTCTAGTGTCCTGGCCCCACTGGTGGATCTCCTGATGGCACCTGGTATTTTTGGCCACTGTGTGATAGAGTGTTGGACTGGATGGGCCATTGGCCTGATTCAACATTGGCTTCTCTTATGTTCTTATGTTCCTGGTAGAGACTGCAAGGGGAGGGAAAGAGGGAAAGCTAAAGATAGGGTGGCAAGTAAAGGTAGGTTGGCTGGTGGGCAGGAAGTAGAGGAGAAATCAAGAAAAGGGGGGAGGCTACAAGGCTTTTATAGAAGGGAAAGAGGAAGCAGTGTGGAAGGGGAAAATTAGATGGCCCCAGCATGTCCTTGCAGGTGCCCTGCTTGTACTTATATATCTCATTGTGCTATATTGTTGTATGTGTGTTTGTAGTGATGTACAGTGAGTACAGTAGCCATGCGGCCATCTTGGTCAATAGTAAGTGAGCCATGGAGTAAGTAGGTACTACTATACCTAATAGAAGATTGGCCCAGATTCCAAACCACCGGTTTTGTCCATCTAAAGAGACTTTGTAATTGTTTTCTTATAAAGTGTGTTAGCCAAATTGCCTTAAATTGTTACTCAAAATGGGAATTATGATCTTACAACAGGCAATAGGCAAGTAAGCGGGCAAGCATCTATGTATACAGGGGAGTAGTTCCCTCCAGACCCACCAAAAAGATGCTGAGACTGATGTCAGTATTAATTGATTTTGTTTACTGAAGATATTTGCAAGCATACAATGACACAAGCACACAGAGAGTTATACAAGTCCTAGGAAATATAGATAGAAGGAAATAGCACATTCACATTAGCAGGATATTCGTCGTTTAGGCTATACTATACCAGTCTGTAGTTGAATAGAGCGAACCTCAGGAAAAATGGGTGAATGTGGAATGCTGGGAAAAGGGGTCGTGCCCTGAGCCGGCAGGCACACAACGAGACTCTTGGCTGTGCAACCAAGCGCCAGAAAAGAGGGTCAAGTAAAAGAGAGAGAGAGAGCTGGTACTGGGCACTCTCTTTTATTAGAAGGTTCAGAGGTAGACCAAACTTGGCCTACCTCTCTTGACCCACCTCCTGTTGTCTGTCCCCAAAAATATGCTAACTGGTGCTTGGGGTCGAAGGTCTGGGGAGTGGGCAATGTTAGACCTAATAGCAAACTAGGTTGGACAATGGCACCTGATGGGATTATGTCCTGTGCTGGCCACAGTCATTGTTCTTCTTCTTGTCTGCTGTCTGCAGTTTCAACTAGGTGATGTATTAGGCTGGGAGGGAACCTGTTGCCTACGTGTAAGAATGGAGACTCTGTATGGAGTTTGAGCCCCCTGTCTTTTGGCTTGGCATGGCCACTGCCTGACTTCTTTATGCTATACATGGCTAGGGATCTGGTCCACCTTGTTGCAGGAAAGTGGTAATGGTGACATGCAGGAATCATGCACACTCTTTCACAGGAAGGCTTTCTTCTCCTGGATGTGTGCTGTAACTGGCATCACTTGAAATCACCTCGCAGTTCAGTCCCTGTTGCACATAGCTAGCAAAGTCCAAGCTTTCATAGTATAAGAGCACACTAGGTGCCTAGTAGGGCAATAAATGTCTCTGCATGCTGTGTGGCGTTTGCTCTGTAAAACTAAGAAGAGTTTGAAAGGTAGCTTTTTGGAGTATTCTGAACTTTTTTTGTTGTGTGGGGGATAAAGAATACCACCGTAAATGCCCAACCCTTGTTAGTACCTAAATTGTCTTTTAGAATCCTTTCAGTGGTCTCCACCCCATCCTAGTATCCGATTTGTACCCATGTGCCCATCTTGGAAATTAAATCAGAGTTGTGACCAGTGCTCAGGGTTCAGTGCAGGCAAGCAAGTTCAATAATGGCAGCCCATCTCAGTCTCCACCCACCTGGGTACCCAGCTCCAGCTCTAATGTCAATTTCAAGGCTGCATATCTCCTTATGTTTCTGTTGAGTATATTTTCAGCAACATACATTTCAACTGAACAGTTTTTATGTCTGATATTCCTACAGATGATGAAACCTCTGGCAAACATGGAAAACAATCAAATGTTTCCTAGTGACCACTCCAGGACAACATGATTATTGTATCAAAATATACGCTTGTGAACTGCCTTCATCAATTCCAGCTATATTAGAAGCATCTTTCAAAAGATATCCCAAATCAGCAGCATCCTCCTTCTACATTATCTACCAGCCACTGATATAAAGATGTTATTTTCTCTCTCTCTTTTTTGTACAAAGGATATTGGGGGATTACTGCTATGCAATCCAACAAGTCCTTGAGCATCTAGTGCTTCATCTTGATGCTGAAAGCAGCTTTGAACTCTTTTCATTTACTAGTCCAGCCACATTTACTGGTCCATATACTTGGGAAAGAAACTGTTGTTTCCAGCACTGCACAAGAAGAAATGTGGTGTAACAGAAGGCTTCCTTGTCATTTAGACATCTTAGTGGTACAATAACTTAATAAGTACATCAAACTGCATTTTGCATTGTCTTTTATAATTCCATGAAGGTGCTACTGGACTCAAATCTTGCTCTTTTATAACTCTATGATCCACCTTGTGTCTCAATGAGGAAGAAGGACAAGAAATGAAAGAAGTATTTTTTATTAGGAAAACCATCCTAAGAGGCAAATTAGCACCCTCTTTTCCCAGTGCTGCAGTCGTGATCCATATCATCCACCCAGCTGATTTTTTAGATTATATTGCATGGTTTGGGGTTGCCCAGTCATATATCCTCAGTATCACATCCAGTTTGCCCCTAAGGGATCTAGCCAGCACTCTTATTCATACTTACTTAGGCCTGCTCCTTAGTACAGCACCTATTTTAATGGCTTCCCCACCCCCCATGCAGATCCCATGATCCCCAGCATCACCTTTTGGGATTGTCCCCCCTGGAAAAGTTGGTTGGATCCAGCCCATATATTTGCAAAACCACTGTGTCCACATAGTTGTTCCAAATGACTAGTCAGTAGCATATTATATTACGGCCCTTGGAGTGAGTTGGGCTAGACCTCAGTAGTTGTCTGTGACCTATCTATGAGGTACTTGTTGATCAATGTTGTCTGTGGCCCATTCTGCATCTAGCATTCACTCCATTTTACCAAACCCACACTGGAACAGAAAAAGATGTGGCTCAAAACCACATCAGGCCAATGCTGTACTGACTGCAGAGTCACCCCTGAATGGCCATAAAACAGTCATAAATCTATGCAGACGGTACCATAAAACTGAGAGATCAAAGGAAGTGAAACCGGCATGCAGTGTGGAGGTTACCATATAATCCAACAATCAAAGAAAGTGAAAGTGGCATGCAATGTAGAGGGGAATTTCTGTTCCAACGTGGGTTTGGTAAAACAGTGGAGCAAATGCTAGATGTATCTGTTCTGACAGAGATGCCAGTTGCAGATGGAAACGGGCTCTGCTTGACCTGCCATTGTGCATACCCTTCAGTGTGTGGAGTCTGATGATGTGGACAAGGTCCTTGGAGATATGAAAAAGTAAATAAATTTTTAAAAGATGCTTCCAATATTCTGGCTCCTTGCCCACAATTAGCATTAAATTTGTAGCTGGAGTGGTGGCCTTAGAAGTGCTTAGTGCTCCCTGGAGGAAACAGAGGTCTGAGATTCTGAGATATCTTCTGTGATGTATGTTTCCGGGCCTTTAGTTTTTACTATGACTGAATCTGTATTTACAAATATACCAACTTCTTGGAAGGAAACAATTATTACTGTGCTTGCAAAAAGCAAGAAAAGGATTATTAAATTCCTGAACCTTATTGCCCTATATAATTTTTGAATTGGGACTTTAAGATATTCACTTCTATTATTGCAATTAGGTCAGATAAGGAGATTACTAAATATGTTGCTGTAGGTCAATATGGATTTATTAGTGGAAAGGAAATATGAAAATTTAATATCACATGTAAATAGATTACTAAATAGTGTGTGTACAAAGGAATAAATCCATCCTTTCCCCAGTATTTTTGGATGAGAAATGTACTTCATGGCTTGCTAAGAAAACACAGTAATCTTAGATTTGAACTATGTGAGCCAGTTCGGAGTAATGCGTCAAAGATATGGCCAGAAATATAGGGGAACAGTTCCTGGAGTTGACCAAAAAGATCACAGAGGATGTTGCAGCAAACATGAACAAAGCAAATCTGGCCTCTCAGGGAAGCATGCCAAAAAGGGATTCCAGAGACCCAGAATTGTTTAAGAATCACAAGAATGTCCATCTTCCCAGAAGTGAAGACATGGCTCAAGGATGGGAGTATTGGTTGAGGGCCAAAAGATATCCATATGTACATGAACCTTATAATCACTATTTTTATATAGACTTTGTTAAGGTAAAAAGTAGAAAGAACGAACTAACATTTTATATATTCTAATAGCACATTTTAAGTATAAATAACCTTGTATGGGGTTGGAAGCTAAAGGATAATGAGTTAGCCAAGAATGTATGCACTTATCAAAGCCTTTAATGGTCAGGGACCAGTCCAGCATACCTTCGGGACCGCCTTTCCTGGTATGTCCCCCATAGAGCCTTACAGTTGAGTAATCAAAATCTGCTAGTGGACTCCGGCCCCAAGAGCATCTGATTGTCCTAGGCCAGGGCCATTTTGGCCCTGGCTCCAGCCTGGTGGAGCACTCTTCCAGGAGAGATCAGGGCCCTGTGGTATCTGATACAATTCTGCAGGGCCTGCAAAAAAACAGTTGTTCCGCCAGGTCTGTTGAGGGCAGTATTGAGGCCACTAGACTATGGGCTACAGTGAGTTCTGGCCTCCCTCTTCTCCCCTCCCCTTTCTCCCATCTTTTAGATTATTGCATATTGCCCTTCTGTGTGAATGTCTATACTGTCTTAAATTGGATAGTAGAGTTTTATTGCAATTGTTGAGTTCACTTGTTTTTCCCTATTGCTTCAGGGTCCCTTCCCCCCCAAGGTGCTTTGTTCTCTCTAGTAGTCCCAGAGGGAGCAAAGAACATGTGAAGGGGACGACGACCCAATACGGAAAAACGTGACAAAAGTGACAGTGCAGAATTGTGTGTGAGCTGAGGAATGCGGCATGAAATTGGTTGAAGGAAAAATTGACCAGCTTCCCTGGGGAGAAGCTGACTGGCCCAGGCCTGCAAGGATTAGGAGGGCATCGGGCTCAGCAGCACAGGCAGCAAACAGCAAGGATCGATTGGGATCTAGTGGCACAAGTAGCGAGTCAGAGCCGCGCATGCCCTTCAGCCCTCGAAAGATCTCAGTGCGGGGACTGGGAGTCGTAAGAAAAGGGCGTTTGGTGGAAGGCAGACTTCTGTGGAGCCTCCATGTGGCTGGCCTCCTGTCCCCAGTCCAAAAAGAAAGCCGGGCTTTCTCTTTTTTAAACGTGAGCGTTGACGGCTCCCTGTCTCCCAGCGCTACAACATCAGAAACAAAAGGCAGGATTTGGGAAAAGGGAAGGGCGGGGGGGGGGGTGGATCTTGGCGACTGACAGTGTCATTCGCGGGCACTCTCGTTGTCACACAGCCATCCCCAACGGCGAGGATATAACCCTGAGAGGGAAACGAGGAGGAGGCAAGAGGCAGCGGTCCTCAAAGCGGCGCAGGATAGCTTCGGCTGGGTCGCTCGCTGTGTTGCTGGTGGCGGCGGTGGCGGCTCTTGGCCTGTGTGAGGGCGGTGCGGGCTGCGATGAGCAGTCGGGGTGGGAAAGGAAAGCAGGAGGAGGCGGGGAGGAAGGCTGCGCCCCGCGCTGATCCCGGCGCTCGCGGGCAGATCTACAAAAACAGGGAGGGGCGGGCAGGTCGGTTGCAGCAGAGGGCAGCCGAAGAAAATGGTGCTCGTGTCGGGTGGGCGGCGTATAACTGGAGGGTTGAGGAGAGGATTCCAACTCAGCAGAAGCCCCACCCGAGAGGCGCCGGACGCGCCCTCGCTCTTTTTTCGGCGAGGGTAGATGGGGGCTGTGCAGTGGGGCATGCACGTGTGAATGGAAGATGGCAAATAGAAAAAGAAGAGAAGAAGCCTAGGGACTGTGGAAGGGCAGGTGACTTTCTGGCCTTTTCACTCCCAGGGAGAAATAAATGCTGATCCCCCGCCCGCCCCGCTTCACTGTATTTTGTGAAGCGCTGATCTCGGCAAAGAAAGGAAAATATTAGGGCATCTCCCTATGACAGACTTCCCTTGAGTCAAACCAGCTGGGAGATTGTAGCAAGTCCTAAAAAAACCCCGGTCCTTCTTCCCTAGAGGTCACAGCTATCATTTGCACGGTGATTTTATATTAATTCATGACCTGGGATAGCCCAGGCTAATGTGATCCCGTCAGATCTTGGAAGGTAAGTAGGGTTGGCTCTGGTTAGTATTTGGATGAGAAGCCACCCCGTCGGAACATCTCTAGCCAGTTTGGTGTAGTGGTTAAGTGTGTGGACTCTAATCTGGGAGAATCGGGTTTGATTCCCCACTCCTCCACTTGCTCCTGCTGATGTGACCTTGGGTCAATCACAAGCTCTGGCACAGCTGTTTCTGAAAGAGCAGTTTGTATTAGGGTTCTCTCAGCCCCACTTACCTCACAAGGTGTCTGTTGTGGGGAGGGGAAGGGAAAGGGGTTGGTAAGCCTCTCTCTGAGATGCCAAGTGAAGGGCGGGGTATAAATCCAATCTCTTCTTCTCTCCTTCTCTTCGAGGTTGCTATAAGTTGACCTAGTATACATTGATCCTGCCCTTCCTCGGTATGTATTCATTTGCTTCGTTTATACCCCACCATGGATCCTTCCTCATGGGGACTCAAAGTGGCTTACAAAATTCTCCTCTATTTTATCTTCACAATAATCCTGTGAAGTAGGTTAGGCTGAGAGTGTGTGATCCACTGAAGGTCACCCAGCAAGCTTCCATGGCACAGGGGTTTTTTTTTTATGGTAAAAAGTCATCTACAAAGCTGTAAAATGCCAAAATATACAACTTAAATCATAGTGACTATTATAAATGCAACTGTTAGCTAATAACTAAATCAATTTGTTTGTGAATACCAGATAAAGGCAGGTTGCTCGCTGTTTCTTCTTGAATACAGCAATTTTGAGTTTTATATAGAAATGTCACAATGCCTTTTAACACACTGTTCACAATTTTTGTCCTTCCCTCTGCGGTGTAAATATTTGTGCTGACAATCCATTTCGTGCATCAGACAAAGTGGACTCTTGGCCACAAAAGTGTGTACTTCAATAAATCTGTTAGTCTAGACTCTGTGTGTGTGTTTTGCTGCAAAAAAGTGAATATGGCTACTACACAAGAATTTAATGTAACATGTTAAGGATGACAGGGTCAAAGGATTTGGGATCAGAGCCTGCTGGCTGGATCTGTCATGTTTTTCACTGAGCATAGTAAGAATGCCTTCTGTGCTCCAGGACTTGATGCATTTGGCTTGCAACAAGAACTAAGAGAGACTGTCAAACTGTTGTGTCACTAATCTGAAGCAGCTGCACTGTGTTGCAGTCTTCTTTTGTCTGTTGTCCAACTTGAACAGTTTCTCTTCTGAAAGATTGTCTTGTGCATTTGTGTCACATCTGCTGCCTTTATTTCCAGCTCTTATAAACTTCCATGTTGGGAGCCTGTTCAATGTAACGTGATCTTCGGAAGTGCTTGTGAAGGAGATGGCTTTGCCTCTCCCTACGACCATCCAGTGGGAGCTGGCAGAATGTTAGTGAGAGAAATGTTCGAAAAGAGCAGTTAAGGGAGTGGAAGATAGCAGTGAGGTAGATAAGAGTGTATCTGGCTGAGTGAAGCTTGGAGAAGAGCTGCTTAAAGCTGACTGAAAAAAAGACAGTGTGTAATGAAGGATCCCAAATGCTGGAATAGGGTTCAAGAGTTCAATGGAAAAGAAACTTTGTAACCTCTATCTGACTTCCTCCAGTATTATGTTCAAACCATATTAACTCCTTGTTTCACTCTGTGGGCTGGTTGTCTCAGGGAAGGAAACACACACACAAGCTAAGTTCTTGGTCTATATATATGTATATAGACCCTATATAGAGAGAGACTTTGGCCCCTACCTGGTGGAACTCTCTGCTGAATAACACCTATGCCCTGCAGGACTTGTTGCTGTTCCACATGGCATGTAAGGCAGAGATGTTCTGCCAGGCATTTGATTGAGGACAGTGACAGTTTTTCATCTAGTTTTGGCACTCTTCCTTTTCCTGCCTCCCTCCTCAATGAGGTAACATTTCTAGGAATTATCGCCAATAGTGTATTTTATGCACTATTTTAAAATTCTGCAAAAGTCTTGTAATTTTATCATTGTTGTAGGATATGAATAAATAGTGGCAGCAAGTGAATGGAATGGTGATTGAGTCCCGAGCCCCAATAGTTCTGTGCAGTGTTGAGTGAGGAGCAAGTATTAAAGGGGGCTGGGATACCCTATCTGCTGAGGTCTCTGTAAGTGAGAGAGAGGAGATGAGATGTGAAAAGGTCATGGCTCTCCCTATATTTTAAAAGAGGCAAAAAGGGGAGTAGATGTGGGGTGGCCTGATTTACCTGTAATCCTGAACCTGCTGGAGAGAGGTTGTGGAGAGTGGTAGGCACTCTGTGTGAGTGGGGGGGGATCTGTCACTGCACTCAGCAAATGACATTGGTTATGAGATGCTTCAGCATCCTGGAGTTTCTGTATCTTCTTGTTTTCCTTGTATTATATTCTAGAGCAATGAAAATCAAGGAGGACCTCGTGTGGTTAAATGGGGTTTGTTAATTTTGGTAGTAGTGCCCAGTTGGAGTAATTTCACTGGATGTAAAAGTCACTGTTTTTTTCGCTGGTGCGTCAGATCTGATGAAGGCTACAAAATGAGTTTTTGGACCTAGGGAACTCCTAGGGGATAGGAATTTAGACATGGCTAGGATGGTTTTTCTCTACCTTCTTGAGGAAGATGCAGCTGTTCTCTGTATTTTTACTCTAGAGTCAGGATTATTATACAAGAATATCCTTACCTTGTCAGCCAGTAAAATGGACATTCAGCAAGTACTACATCAGATCTGATGGAGGTTGTGAAACAAGTTTTTGAACCTGGGGAATGCATAACATATTTTGTCTTTGACTTATATGGTTTATATGTGTAGATTTAGGTGACTACATGTTGAACCTTTTTGTATAATGGTAGATTTTTTTCATACATGCATGATATTTTGTGATCCACTGTGTTCATTCAGGGTCCTTTAGTTGCTGACTGTGCTATGCTAACCATATCGAATGACACTGGCATCTCATTTTGTATTGCGTTGGGTCCTAGGCAGCTTATGCTGATGCTTTATGGTGTTCTTGGCAGCCCAGGTGTCAGCTGTGGAGGTCCACACAGCACAGGAGCTCAGGGTGAAGAATGGGACAGTGGTAAGGCTCCGGTGCACGTACACATCTGGGGAGGTGATCAGCAGTGCAGCCTCCGTGACCTGGAGCTTCCGAGAACCAGGAGCATCTTCTGCTGTGTCGGTAGGAGATGATCTTATGCTAGGTTTGAATGGGAACCATCAGCAACAGTGGATTACCAGTGCAATCCTAAATAGAGTTACACCCTTCTCTATCCATTAAAGTAAATGGAATTCAAAGTGTGTAAGTCTGCTCAGGATTGCACTGTACTTGTATTGCGGGCACTCCATGAGACTTGTGTGTTCCACACTGACCCACTTCTGCCTTTTTGACTGCTGTCTCTTCATAGTGATCACTTTCTGCCTGCCCTCAAGGATAGTACTTCTACTTAGGAATCAAAGTATTCCACTGGGGGGAAAAAAGGCCTGGTTTAGGTGTATGATATTTTATTTGAACTAGTGCTACTAATATTAGACTAGTGATAATGGAGAGTAGAGGAGTATCAGAAAGTAGTGGTAATATGTAGAAAACCATGGGAACAAGGTGGTAATAAGTACAAAGCCGTGGGAACAGCAAGATCTGTGTGTGTTTGTGGGGAAAGTCAGCTGTTGCCCTGACTCTTTTAGCTACTCCCAGACTAGGAATACAAAGGCCCTATGGTTGCCAACCTCCGGGGGATGTCTGGAGATTTCCTAGGATTACAACTGATCTCCAGGCAACAGATATCAGTTCACTTGGAGAAAATGGCCACTTTGGAAGGTGGACTCTATAGCATTACACCATATTGAAGTTCCTCCCTCCTCAAACCCCGCCCTCTTTAGGCTTCACCCCCCAAATCTCCAGGTATTTCCCAACTTGGAGATGGCAGCCCAAGAAAGGCCCAGGGAAAAAAATGGAAAAAATTAGGAATGGAGGATGCGCATTTTTTTCTCCTGATGCCTTTTCTCAATTTCTTTCCCAATTAAAAATAGTTATTTAGAGGGTCTAAAAAAGGACTCTGATGGAGTTTTTTCTTTTGGAATGAGTGAAATGGTTTTTAGACAAGGTTTACCTTTCTCCCAGTACATGCTTTTCCATTACATATCTGTCTCACAAGGTGGGCTGTGACTCACGAAAATTCATATTGAAATACATGTTGACAGTCTTTAAGACTTTTTAAATGCAAGGCAATCTAAAGCACTGGAGAATTCCTGTATATATTATACATATATGCAGAATTTTCAAGGATATGATTATTGTAGAAGTCTAATTTTGTACACAATTACTGTGCAGTAACATGCATGATGATAATCTATTAGTCAAGTTAAATGTTATAACAATGAAAACACTCAACTCAACATCTGAATATGCTTCTAGTCTCTATTGTGTATGAGCCTGGTTCTGAACAAATAATATGTTACTTATTATTTACCATAACAGGTTTTCCCTCTTTCCCTATTTTATTTTTCCCTACCTCTCAGTGGCAAAAAACCAAGAGACATCTGCTAAGGTAGCTTAGAGGACATCAGTTTGCAGCTCTTTAGGATTGGGTTTATTGACAATTTTACTTGTAGAGAACAATGTTATCCTGAGCTTATATCTGCACTCTCGGGCATTTAAATTTTGTAAATGTTCCAAATAGTACTATTTTATATGCTCACTGAAGTAAAAATGATGCATTTTATGTTGTCAAAACAGTAAAATAAGTTTAATTTTAGTAAGAAAGAAAAGTAAGTAAGAAAAGTAAGTAAGAAACGAGATTGAGTTTCTAGATACTCTCAATGACTGTGCTATGGAACAGATGGTCACAGAACCTACTAGGGGAGAGGCGATCCTGGATTTGGTCCTAAATAATGCCCAAGACCTGGTGAGAGATGTAAAAGTGATTGCACCGCTTGGGAACAGTGAGCATAATGTTATTGAGTTTAACATTTGTAGACATAGGGAGTTGCCCAAAAAGACTGACACAACCACTTTTAACTTTAAAAGGGGTAACTGCTCTGATATAAGGGGACATGTGAGAAAGAAATTGAAAGGAAAAGTAGAAAGGGTCAAAACCATTGGGGAAGCTTGGAGATTATTTAAAACTGCAATCCTACAAGCTCAGAAAAAAAATATACCACGGGTTAGGAAAGGCACAAATAGGTATAGAAAAAAAGCCTGCATGGTTAACTAACAAAGTAATGGAAGCTGTAAAAGGTAAGAAGGATACCTTTAAGTGGTGGAAAGCAAGTCTCAGTGAGACTGCTAAAAGGGAACACAGGCTGTGGCAAATAAAATGCAAGTCTGTGATCGGCAGGCAAAAAGGGAATATGAGGAGCATATAGCAAAAAACATAGAGACTAACAACAAAACTTTCTTCAAATACATTAAAACCAGGAAACCAGCCAGGGAGGCAGTGGGGCCCTTGGATGACCAAGGAGTAAAAGGAGTACTGAAGGATGATAGGGAAATGGCTAGGAAACTGAATGCATTTTTTGCCTCTGTCTTCACTGTGGAAGATGAGAAGTGCTTGCCCACTCCAGAACCACTGATTTTGGGAGGGGTGTTGAAAGACCTGAATCAGATTGAGGTGATGAGAGAGGAAGTCCTACAACTGATAGACAACTTAAAAACTGATAAATCACCAGGCCCGGATGGCATACATCCAAGAGTTCTGAAAGAACTCAAATATGAACTTGTGGATCTCTTGACAAAAATATGTAATCTTTCTTTAAGATCTGCCTCCATTCCTGAGGACTGGAAGGTAGCTAATGTCACTCCCATAATTAAAAGGGTTCCAGAGGAGATTTGGGAAATTATGGGCCAGTCAGTCTGACATCGAAACTCGGGTAAGTTGGTGGAAAGTGTTATTAAGGAAAGAATTAGTAGGCACATTGATGAACAAAAACTATTGAGGCAGACTCAGCATGGCTTCTGTAAGGGAAGATCTTGTCTCACTAACCTGTTAGTGTTCTTTGAGGGAGTGAACAAATATGTGGACAAGGGGGACCCAATAGATATTATTTACCTTGACTTCCAGAAAGCTTTTGATACAGTTCCTCATCAAAGGCTCCTAAGTAAGCTCAATAGTCATGGGACAAAAGGACAAGTCCTCTTGTGGATCAAAAACTGGCTTATAAATAGGAAACAGAGAGTGAGTATAAATGGGAAACTTTCTCAGTGGAGGGTGGTAAGCAGTGGGGTACCACAGGGATCAGTACTCGGTCCGATGCTTTTTAACTTGTTTATTAACGATTTGGAATTGGGAGTAAGCAGTGAAGTGGCTAAATTTGCAGATGACACGAAGTTGTTCAGGGTGGTGAAAACCAGGGAGGATTGCGAGGCACTCCAAAGGGATCTGTCGAGGATGGGTGAGTGGGCGTCAGCGTGGCAAATGGGGTTCAATGAGACCAAGTGCAAAGTGATACACATTGGAGCCAAAAATCCTAAATATAAATACATGTTGATGGGATCCGACCTGGCAGAGACTGACGAAGAGAGAGATCTTGGAGTCGCAGTAGATAACTCAATGAAAATGTCTAGACAATGTGTAACTGCAATAAAAAAGGCCAACACTATGCTGGGGATTATTAGGAAGGGAATTGAAAACAAATCAGCCAGTATCATTGTTGTTCAGTCGCACAGTCGAGTCCGACTCTTCGCGACCCCATGGACCAGATCACGCCAGGCCCTCCTGTCTTCCGCTGTCCGCTGAAGTTTGCTCAATTTCATGTTCGTTGCATCAATGACACTGTCTAACCATCTCATCCTTTGCCGTCCCCTTCTTCTTTGACCTTCAATCTTTCCCAGCATCAGGATCTTCTCCAGTGAATGCTCTCTTCTCATTTGGTGGCCAAAGTATTTGAGCTTCAGCTTCAGGATCTGGCCTTCCAAGGAACAGTCAGGGTTGATTTCTTTTAGGATTGACTGATTTGATCTCCTTGCAGTCCAAGGGACTCTCAAGAGTCTTCTCCAGCACCAGTATCATAATGCCCCTGTATAAATCAATGGTGCAACCTCATTTGGAGTACTGTGTACAGTTTTGGTCACCAAACCTCAAAAAGGATATTATAGCTTTGGAAAAAGTGCAGAAAAAGGCAACTAGAATGACAAAAGGGTTGGAACACTTTCCCTATGAAGAAAGGTTAAAACGCTTGGGGCTCTTTAGCTTGGAGAAATGAAGGCTGAGGGGTGACATGATCGAGGTTTATAAGGTTATGCATGGGATAGAGCAGATTGAGAAAGAAGTACTTTTCTCCCTTTCTTACAATACAAGAATTCATGGGCAGTCCATGAAATTGCTGAGCAGTCGGGTTAGAACAGATAAAAGGAAGTACTTCTTCACCCAAAGAGTGATTAACATATGGAATTCACTGCCATATGAGGTGGTGGCAGCTACCATAGACAGTTTCAAGAGGGAATTAGATAAACATATGGAGCAGAAGTCCATCAGTGGCTATTAGCCACAAGGTGTAGATAGGAACTCTCAGTGTGGGGCAAGTGATGCACTCTATTCTTGTTGCTTGAGGAGGGCAGCAGTGGGAGGGCTTTTAGTGTCCTGGCCCCACTGCTGGACCTCCTGATGGCACCTGGTATTTTTGGCCACTGTGTGACAGAGTGTTAGACTGGATGGGCCATTGGCCTGATCCAACATTGGCTTCTCTTATGTTCTTATGTTCTCTTATGTTCTTAGTACTGTATATGTAACAGTATCCCAAATACTTCCACGTTCCCCCCCTTAAAAAAAAATGGGACTAGAATTCTTTTTTCTAAAAAGTAAAAACCTATATGTTAAAGGAGGGACTAATAGCACACTGCCAGACAAATGCCATGACCAATTAGACTTACATCTTTCCAGCAAACTGATTTCCTTAAGTATTGGAAAAGTTCAACAGATGTGGCAATGCAATGGGGAAGAAGAAGGTTTTTAACATTGTATGACCATTGTTTTCCTGATTACAGTTCTTCTATTATTCTAATGGGAGGGCATATCCTGGGCGACATGTACCATTTAAGGACAGAATCAGCTGGTCTGGAGACTTGAGCAAGAAAGATGCATCTATCAGTATTGCAGATATCCAGTTTCTGGATGCCGGCACTTATGTCTGTGATGTCAAGAATCCTCCAGATATTGTTGTCACACCAGGAGAAATCGACCTCACAGTGTTGGAGAGAGGTACGTAGTCTGACTGCGAACACAACTCTGCTGGTAACAAAATGCCCTGCTGCTGAATGGTTTCAATAAAATTCCTCCACCTAGTAAAACTTCCCTTAAAATGTTGCTGTTGTATCTGTCCATCTGCATTTTATGCAGACTACTTTGTTCATATAATAAATACTTTTGGGTCAGGTTAAAATTAAATGAAATATCATTACAAAAAACACCGCTTCAGCCCCAAATGTCTCCTGAAGTGCTGCTCCCCCAAGGGGTTCTCCCAAGAATAGCTTTTTGGGGACCATTTTGGACTTCTGTGGAAAGGGTACGAGGAGAAAGTCATACTCTGCAGGTGGAAATATTTTCTGCCATAGAAAGGCGCTGGTGGATCCAAGCCGCAGTCTGGCCACCAAAGTCGAGCTCAGCCAGAAAAGTCCCCCAAATGCTTCTTCGCAGCATTCTCCTTAAGAATTTGCCAACAGGCAACAACTGCTATTGACAGTTGTACCTTGAGTTAAGCTGCTGCCATATTTCTCAAAAGGAAAATGACCCTGAATATCAGACTACCCCTCCAAAAAAAGTTGTACATAAGAACAGATGACCCTGAATTTAAAATGGCCCCTCCTAAAAATGATAGCAGTATATACAAAGTTATATTACATAGTAATCAGCATACAATAAACAATATAGACTATGGAAGAAAATAATTATTTTCTCTTTTTGCACCTCTTTGTATTAACTGTTCACATGTAGTATTCATGCTGTTTTAAATTATAAACGGCAAGAGACTGGCTTTTTTACACATATACCACCAAGCGGAATGACCAGGCAAAGTCCCTCATAACTTGACCAACAAGCAGTGCAATCCTGAACACAGTTATTAGGGTTGACAGGCAGTGCCTGGCAACCACGGGGACAGCTGTAGGTGGGGATATGGGTGGGGGCATGACACCAGCTGCAGCTTCACATCACTTCCAGTTAAAAAATGGAAGTGAAATAAGTAGCTCTAGGAATCACTGGAAACCGTTTTACCTCACCGTTTCTGGCCATTCCTGAAGCTACCCTTTGTCACTTGTGAGTTTTTATTTTAAGTGATATGATATCATGCTCAAAACAAACAAAAAATCAGTGGCCAGAAATGTGTTAAGTACAGAGTTGGTAGATGGTTATGATATCATGGCTGGTGCCACAGGTTTTTTTAAAGAATGTATTTTTCTCCCAACACTGCTCAAAAAGGTGGCAGGCAATGGGAACTGGATGGGTGGTGGGAAATATGCCACCTTGATCAGGGGCATGCCAGCCCTAAGTCACACCCTTCTCAGTCCTTTATAATTGAAGTGAAGGATGCGAGAAAATGCTGGGAGACGAATAGTCTGGTTGAAGCAGGGACCCAGCCTCTTGGGCAAGGTGCTTCTCCAGCAAGCAAGCTTTTTCCTTGAGTCTCGATTCCCATATTTATTGAGGGTAGTGTCATAAAAGCACACTATAAATTCCATCAATTCCAGAGTTTACACATTGCCAGAAATGCTCATAATAGCTGAGCTTTTAGACTAATATCAGTGCTTTTCCACCACACAGCACCTGGCGACCAAAGACCTTTGACTCCAGGTTTGCCCAAGGCCTAGTGAGTGTGCTCACGGTGGTCTGGTCACGTAGGCATGTGGTGGAATCTGTGGAAGTTCCCTACAATAATCAACATGCTTAGAAGGGTGTAACTCTCCTTAGGAATGCCCTGCTAAACTGCCCCCCCTCCCAGTTTGCAATGCTTTCCATAAGTTTAGGGTGGTGCACTTTTCCAACAGAAAGTGTTTTCCAACAGAAAGTCTCCAGTCCACTGGTGCAGTTTAAAATTAACCACTTGCCTTATCCTTTCCTATCTAAAATGTTCACAAGTCCATTACAGCTATGAGTTTCTCTCTCCTGGGGGAAAAAACAGCCTAACTACTAGGCAACTCCAGCCTGAAGCACAGGAGCCAAAGTTGGTGGAGCGAACTATTCTGAGCCAGAAACATGGGTCAGTAGAGGAGCAAATCCACACCTGCTGTTCCCACTGCTTCTTATCATTTGCTGGGCAAGGCGCTGCAGTGTCTAAAGCTAGACAGTGAACTCCTCCACTTGAAAGGCAAATATTGCCTTTGAAGTTGCTGTGCAGATGAAGCAGTGTGGCTTTCATTGCCACTTTTCTCCACCAGGGAATGAATTGGCGTACTGTCTCCTAAGCTCTCCCACTCTCCCTGAATTTGCAGGGAATCTGTATACTAAAGTGGAAGATGAACCCTCCCCCCCTTTTTTTAGAAAGCCAGAGAAGGTAAAAAAAAGTTGTCTTCCTTTTCAGTAAATTGGGCATTTTGAAAAGGTTTTGCAGACAGAAATACCTGGATTACTCTGCCAGATGTTGTATTATGGAGCCAGAGGCCCAGCTCCACAAGGCAGCTGTGTTTTCTTCAGCATTATACCATTATAAAGCCTGAAAAACTCAATTTGTGATAAAGTGGGGACCGCAAGACTTGTGACAAGCGGCAATCCCATCCTCTCCCCCTCACTTGCCGGGCCACCCATTTTCTAGTTTCCTGTCTTTCCCCACTCACCCACCTGCATTGCTGCCATCCCTGTGACTCATGAGTGTGGGTGTGAGTGTGTGGCAGTGGTTGTTTCCACTCCCCCTCCCATCTGCATGCTACATTTCTGGCTCATGCAGCAACTGGGGATGTGGCACCAGTTGTCATTCATCCTCTCCAACCCTCTACCTTCTGTCCCAAATTCCAGGAGTGCCACCACTGCCTCAACCCCAGCTGAGGGACTCATGAAGGGAGAATCCCATCCCCTCACTAATTGGGCCACCCCCCTTGCTGGCTCATGGGAAAAATATGGAAAAATATTCTATCAGGCAGCCTCAAAAACTTGAGAGATATGTTCTCCTAGATAAGTTATTATGTTTGCTGCAAGGATTCCTTTGAGACCCTAGAAAAATGCTGCTATTTTAAGTGTCTTGTACGCGCAAAGAGGATTTATTGTGCCTTATGTTTTGTATGTATATCACTGTCCTTGAAAAAGATTGTATTCGATATGGGTAAATTACTACAGTGCCGTGGGGATCAGTATTTGTGAAACCGAAAAAGTGCTGTTTGAATGTTGAGATTCTTGGATTTAAGGAGGAGTTCTAAATTAAACCATTCTTTAACTCTCTTTGGCAGAAGAGTCATCTCAGGAGTGTGTGTGTCTATGGCCTATTCTTCATCTAGCATTTACTCCATTGTTTTACCAAACCCACAATGGAACAGAAAAATATATGGCTCAAAACCACATTCAAATACCCTGGGCCAACACTGTACTGACCATAAAGCTATACAGACGGTACCATAAAACCAAGAGATCAAAGGAAGTGAAACCAGCATGCAGTGTGGAGGCTACCATAAAATCTGACAATTAAAGAAAGTGAAAGTGGCATGCAATGTTTTCCTTTTGCCAGTCTAGACAATGCACGATATTCAGGAGTTGATGAAAATTTACCAAGTATTTAAAAAGTTACAGTGTCTTAAAGGTTCCATTTACACAAATGAGATGGAAGACTGGGCAAGATACACAGGACATGTCCCTCATAGCCAGTGAAGCAGCTGCAGGAGACAGGAAGTGCTACTAGCCTATAGCTACAATGGGGCATTTCGGGGATCCACCCCTCAAACATGAAGCACACCCCACAATCCCCTATCCCCCCTTCTCCCCACTCCTTCCCCTCTTGTGACATTAAAAGGGCCCTCCAGCTGATTGGCGAGAGCAGGTGACCCACTGATCAACTAAAGGGCCCCTTAAATCTTGCAGCTGCCACTCTCCCTCCCCTCATCCAAGATTTAAAGGGCCCTCCAGCTGATCAGTGCTTCCCTTTAAAAGCTGTTTTTCTAGCAGGGGCTGCCCATGCCTGATCTCCAAGTTTCTAAATCACTGCTTGGATTTCAAAGAAGGTATGTGGCCACCCCTCTCTCTCTCCCCTCCCTCCCTCCTCTCCCTCTCCTGCTACCCACAAAATTTCTCCATGCCCGAACAACTCAACATTTCTGGCTATGGGGTATTCAGAGACAGCTTGGGGTGAGAAGATTCCCTTGTTCCACACTTACACTTCCTCAGGTTTCTCTCCACCTGTTTCCCTTTCAGTTAAGTGTTCAGAATTTACAGCATAATCATAAACCCAGTTGAAGTGAACCCAAAGGGCTTCTCTTAAAAAAAACAACACAGTAGCATGTGTGCACTGCCCCTTCCTCTAGAGATGTGCTGCCTTACATTGATGCTGTGTTATTACTGGGTGGGGAGGCCTGTATGTCAGCTGAGTACAAATCTGTAACTGAAAAAAGCTACCTTTTGCCATAGCATTGCAGAACATGAAAAAAATTAATTAACAAACTTGGCTAGTGGGTGTTAGTTCATTTAGACCCAGCCCAATCTTGTACCAATTCGGATTGCCAGGTCCCTTCGAGACACCAGTGGGGGGATGGGGGATGCTCCAGGAGCCAGAAGCGTCACCTCTGACATTCTGACATCACCAGAAATGATGTTGTGTGCTGTGTCTGTGTCACTTGGAAGTGACATAGGCATGTTGGGGGCGACGTTCTGGGTTTTGGGCAAAATTCTATGGTAAAATCACCCTCAAACCATGAAGTTTTGCCCAAAAGCCAGAGTGCCACCCCCCCCAAGCACTGAGGTGATGTAGGCATGTTGCTCCACATTGCGGGGGGGGGCTTCTGCTGGCCAGCTGGCTGGCAGTGGGCAGGAGCCTGCAAAACTGGGGGATGCCCTGCCCCAACTGGGGACTAGCAGCCCTAGTACCAACCCAGTTTTGCAAATCTGTGCTGCTTCTGGTACCATCTTTTTTCCTTATGAGGGAGCGGACACCCTTAGGCTGCGGTCACACAGTCCTTTTGATCAGGTTTCACTGCTGTTTCCTACCACTTTTAAAATTGCTGACCAGATGGGCTGATCTGCCTCTCGCCCTGAAGCGGGCTCACTCGCACAATGCTCCCAGTCCTCTCCGGCGTTTTCCTACACCTGGAAAAACAAGTACTTTCCGGGTGTTTCCGCTGCAATTCCGCACTTTCCCCTATCTGGACTGCTATCTCGCAATGACTGCAATTTGGTCTTCCTTTTTCCCCCCAGCGACCGCCATTATGCACATGCGCAGTCATGCACATGATAACCCTTGCGCATGCACAAATTATTTTTTTAAAATAATAATAATTTTAATTTTAAATTTTAAATTTTAAAATTTAATAATTTTAAATAATAATTTTAAATACTTTTTGGGCGGCGCGGCTGTCTAAACAGTGCACCAGGTGATTCAAGAGGGACGTGTAACCATTTTTAATACGATTTAAAAAGTTGCGGATAAACCAACAGTGGGAACAAGTCACGGTAAGAGGTCAGTGTGACTGCAGCCTTAGAAGTTCCAGATCCATTTGCACTCCATAGGACCAAAAGTGCAGCTCTGTTGGGTTAGACCAGTGGTCCATCTGTTCTAGCATCCTGTTTCATCCAGTGGTCACCAGTTGCTCTGAGAAGGCCAAGGCCTTCCCGCTGTTACTGCCACCCATGCATTGGTATTCAGAGGTTTATTGCCTTTAACATGGAAGTTCCATTTATCCATCATGGCTAGTAGCCATTGGAACACCTTCCTCTGAATTAGTCTAATTCCCTTTATTGCTAAGGTGGTGCCCACAACTACTTCCTGCAGGAACAAAGTCCATGAATTAATTAGTAGTGATGGCCACAAGAATAGATGGTTTTAAAAGGGGGTTAGACAGATTCATGGAGGAGAGGTCCATCAAAGGCTATTAGCTATGATGAGTTAAGGGAACCTCGATATTCAGAGGCAGCAAACCTTTTAACCTGATTGTAGGAAACAACATCAAGGGAGGGGCTGCATCTCTTTTTTTCTGTTTGTTGTCCCAGGGTAACTATGCAAAACAAAATGCTGAACTAGATGGACTAGGTAGGGTTGCATCAGTGCTTAGTTCCTGTGGCCTTTTCTTACATGCCCAGGGAAATGCTGATTGCCACTTTGCGGTCAGGAAGCAATATTTCTTAGCCCAGTCTGGCTGGAGATCCTGGAGGGTTTTTGTCATCTTCTGGGCATGGAACAGTGGTCACTGGGGGTGGGGGTGGGGGAGATATTTGTGAATTTCCTACATTGTGCAGGGGGTTGGACTAGATGACCCTGGAGATCCCTTCCAACTCTATGATTCTATGATTCTAATTCTTATAAATAGTTTGAAGATATTCTGTTCAGTTCAGCCATGTGACCACACTCTGCATTTATTCTTATTCACTGTCTTTTCCCTCCTATTCTATAGAGGTTTTCGGTCAGGAACAAGAGACTGATGTCCCCCCAACACAGACTGATTCCACCGAGGATAGGGTATTTGCGATCCTGCAAGAGATCAAGGACCTAGTCAACACAAAATGTAAGTGGTCTGCCTTGGTATGTACAGATATGAGCCCGCAGTCATCCCTTCTTACTTATCAAAAGCCTTTTCTCTTGGAAAACAGTTAAGTCACTGGATAATCGCCTGGATGGCTTTGAGAGCAAACTGGATGAAATCAGACGTACATTGATAACCTGAAACCAAAAGGCCACAGCAGTGGAGGACTAGATGGCCACAGTAAGAGCAGCGACAATGAATATATAGAGAAATAATATTGTCTCTTTTCAGAGTATTGCTTTCAATATTTACATTTAATCTTGCTCTGTATATAACTCCAGGCACTTCAATATTTCAGTCAAAAAACAACAACAGGATTGCCTTAAGCACCCACCTTACTTCTCTTCACACCAAATCATATAAAATTGAAACTGGAATATTTGATTTTCATTAAATGATTTGATTTCATTTCCTTCCTAATGACTCCCCTCTGTTCTAACATACCTTCGGTTTCCATCAGTCTTGGTTCTTGTGCTTATTCTTGTCCATGCTGCCTCACAGACTCCTCCACACATTTGTGAGGAACAGGGATGGGCATGAGCTGGGAAAAGACAGTTTGGTTTGTGGTTCATTGACGTGCCCAGTTTACAATCCATGGACCATCATGGACTTTTAAGGGCTAAACAAACTGGTTCAGTTCATGGGGTTCATGATGTGGTAGAATGCCAAACTCAAAGGTGATCTCTGGCTGACTCTCTTCTACCTGCCTTCCAAGTTTGGTGAGGATTGGACTTGGGGGATCTGAGTTACAGCCCCCAAAGAAGGTGCCCCCAGGAGAGTGCTTTCTGGAGAAGTGACAGGCTCAGAGTCAGGAGGTTCAGAAGTGTATAGAATGAACCCTGTGCAAGCTAGAGGCATAGAACTTGCAGGGGACCTCTCTCTGAAGCTCCTCTACATGGTCTCCAAATTATGTGCAGATTAGACTTAGGAGATCTGAGTTATGGCCCCCCCAAAGAAGATGCCCCCAGGAAAAATGACAGGAGCAGGTTCAAAAGTGTATAGAATGCAAGCTACATGTACCAAATGCACAAGGAACCTCACCCTGTCACCTGCTCCTCTACAGTCTCTCCAAGTTAGGGGTGGATTACATTTCTGGGGTCCCAGTTATAGAGCCCCCCAAAAAAACGTATCCCCAGTGCTGTCTCTGGAAAAGACAGCAGCAGTTACAGGAGTCTAAGAATTGGCTCAGGGACAAGCCAGTGACACTAATAGGGGTGTGCAATTTTTTTTAACCAATATTTTTCCATTTGAGTCTGTTGGACCAAAAAAAATGTCAGGATTTCCTTAAAATCCTGGATCCCAATACCAAAATTGTATTTGGATCTGTTTTTTTTCAGAAATTCAGATTTTTTTCCTGTGTCCAATAGACCTGAGAAAGAAAAAAAAAGTTTTTTAAAAACTAGTGGCAAAGCCAAAAAACAACTGACAGGTGGAGCAGATCATTCCCCCAGTCAGCTGTTTTTTTGGACTTTCTACTGCAGTCCATTTAATTGGGGGGGGGGGTTAAAGAAACTACAGAAGACAGGCCAAAAAACAGATGGCCTGTCTCCCCATGATCTCAGCTGATTTGAGGGCTGGCTTCTCCTGCATTTAAATGAGGCTGCAAGAGAAGCCAGCCCAAGCTGACCTGGCCGGGAGCGCTCTGCTTCCAGCTGGCTCAGCTGATCCTCGGGTTGGCTTCTTTAGTCCCTTTAAACTTTTAGTCCCTTTAAACTTTAAAAGGACTACAGAAAGCCTGACAAACAGCTGAGAGACCGGATCAATGTGCTCCGGCCTCTCTGCTGTTTTTCAAATCTACCCTGAATATATCCAGGATTTTTTCAGGAGTTTTTTTTCAGTTTCCTGAAAGATCCCAGATATCTTTGGGATGCCAAAATATACCCCAAAATACCAATAAGGTATTTTGGGGGTATATTTTCATCTTGGGTAGATCCAAATGCACACCCCTAGACACCAAACTCGCATGGAAACTTCACTTGGGCAGATCCCCCCCCCACACACAACCAAACACTGGAAGCAATGAAAGCACTCCCCCATGCTTGCAGCCCTCCCCAAGTGTCCAAAGGCAGGTTCTAAATGATAGAAAGGCAGACATCCCCCAGAGTTCTGACAGGGGTTCTCCAAAGTAACCCCTAATAACTTGGCAGGCACCCTAGCCACAACACACGAGCAAGGGAAGCAGAGGAGTGGCTTTGGAAGCAAGCTCTCAGGATTGCTCCCAGTACTACAAAATTTGGTTTGTGCATTGCAAAGTGTTAAAAGCCAGTCCTCTGCTTGCTTCAAATTCCTGAACACCTCTGTGTGCCATGAGGGTGAAAGTGGGTGCAAAGGGTGCTTGCCATGGAAGGAAGAAGTCCTCCACCCCCTGTGTATCACAGGCCCAGGCCTAGCAGGGCATCACCAAGGGTCTTGGAGCCTCCTTCCGCTGATCTGTTCCTGGGACTCTCCACAGAGGCAAAAGAGCTGTTAGCACTGCCCAGAGACACCAGCTGTTGCTAACACTCTCTGGAGAGGAGGACTCTGACAGCAGTGATTCAGAGGGGGGGGGAGCCCACCATTTGGAAACATTTCTGCACCCTCCCTGGTAACCCCTGTATGGCAGAGTGGCAGTTGTGCCACACCCATGTCTGGAGGGGCACAAACCCCACACATCCTCCTCCGTAGGCACCTGCAAAGGGTGCACCCAACTATGTTGCTGCCAGAGGAAAGAGTGGCAGTCAGCAGGAGGAAGAAGAGGCCCACTCCCTCTCAGCCAGGAGAGGGAGTAGGAGGCCCCTCCAAGAAGGGCTCCCCACACTTGGGATGCTGTGGGTGGGACGTCAAGGTGGGCCACCCTTCAGGAGGTCAAAAGGGCTACATGGAGGGCCCAGGAAGAAGTCATCTTGTCAACGAGATGATTGCTGTGGATGGCCCACCCTTCTCCCTCATGGAGGATGTAGCCTTTTACCGGCTGCAGTGGTGTTGGTCAAGGCTCAGCTCTCCAGAGTGCAAGGCAGAACCGTGCACTTCATGGCTGACCTCTGAAGCAGCCAGAAAGACTGTTGGGGCATGGCCCTATGAGGGGACAGTCCTGCCACTGGGCTACAAAGTGGTTGTCCTCCATTTGCAGAGGATGGATGAAGACCACACAGTGCAAAACGTCACTGCCATGATACAGAGTAGCCTAAGGGACTGTGTGGACGGTGGCAACATCATCCATGGCTACATGGTCATGGACTCCAGCACCAACATGCTGGCAGAGGTGAAGCGCGTGCACCTCAAGGGCATTGTCTGCCTGGTGCACATGATTCATCTGGTGGTGAAGGATGCTCTGGGGCTGGGGAGCACTGTCAAGGCCACTTGGATGCTGCCCCTCTTGAGATACAGTCCTTGCTTGAGACCTGCTGGCTCCTGGCTGCTCACCTCTCGTGCAGCATCAAGTTTGCCTGTCTGCTGCATGAGAGTATTGCGCCGAGGGGTGGCCACCATGCCTCCTGGGGGGAGGGGAGAGCATGTCCTTGATGCGGGGGAACCCAAAAGGGGTTTGCACAAGAGGCCTCAGACAATGGAGCCCGTCTTCCTTGGTTACGTCACCAGGCTAGGGACGGGTCTCCTCCGGACTTCATTCCTCTGGGTGCCGGCTCTCTGTCTCTCTCTCAGAGGGACCTGGCCACTGCTCTCCTGCTCCAGCTTCCTCCCTGGCCTCCGCTCATTTCCCCCTTTTTATTCCCCGCTCAACCCACGCTCCACCCCGTGCCACCTCCACCCTACCACCCGATTCGCTCCATATGGTATGCTAATGAGCTATTAGGCTATTTGCATATGCCACGCCCCCTGACATCACCTGAAGTGATGTCAGAAGGGGAAGCAAAAGGGGGGGAGGCATCTTCAAAAGCCTCCCCTTCCCTTCCCCAGCTGGCCTGGGTGGGGGAGCTAAGAGAGAAGGGGTTTAAAGTTTAAACTCCTTCTCACTAGAGTTGGGCCACAGAAGGAGGAAAGAGGGAAGGAAAGAGAGAGAGTAGAGAGAAGGAAAGAAGGAAGGAAAGAGGGAAAGAAAGAGAAGGAAGAAGGAGGGAAACAGGGAAAGGAGGAAAAAAGAGAAGAGAAGAAGGTGGGAAAGAAAGAAAGAGAGAAGAAGGAGGGAAAGAGAAAAGGAGAGAAGGAAAGGAGGGAATGAAAGAAATTTGGCGGCAATTCGGCCTCATTATATCCTATGGGCCATTGAAGTAAATGGTGAAAACATAGGGTATATTCTGGGGGCTGGAGGGGAGGGGTTTGAGGGAGAGGCTCCAAGATCACAGGGTAGCTTATGGAGCCTCTCCCCAAGATACCCACCAAGTTTCAAGAACATTGGATTAGGGGGTCCAATTCTATGGGCCCCCAAACAGGTTGCCCCCATTCCCTCCACTGTTCTCTATGGTGGGAAAAAAGTAACAGATGGGGAGATCCTCCTTTCTTTCTTTGATCAAGTGATGAGTTTACTGAATCGAGGGAACACTTTTGAGGCTGTTTACCTGAATTTCAGTAACGCTTTTGACAGGATTCCCCATGATGTTCTGATGGGTAAACTAGAGGACTGTGGACTGGAGTCTAGGACAGTTAGGTGGATAGGGAACTGGTTGGAGAACCGCACCAGAGAGTAGTTGTCAATGGCATTTCATCTGAATGCAGGGAGGTGTCCTGTGGGGTGCTATAGGGTTCAGTTCTGGGCTTGGTACTTTTCAATATTTTTATAAATGATCTGGATGAGGGTGTGGAGGGGCTACTCATTAAATTTGCAGATGACACCAAATTGGGAGGAGCAGCGAACAAACCAGAAGATAGAAATAGAATTCAATGTGATCCGAACACACTGGAAAAGCGGGTGGATGTGAACAAGATGCAATTTAAGAAGGATAAGTGCCGAGTTCTACATCTAGGTAACACAATTAGGAACACACATACTGGATGGGGAATACACTTCTGGGTAGCAGAGTGTGTGAACAAGATCTTGCAGTACTAATTGACCGAAAGTTAAATATGAGCAAATAGTGTGATGCAGCAACAAAAAAGGCTAATGTGATCTTGGGGTGTATCAACAGAGGCATAACATACAAATCGCAAAATGTCATAGTCCCGCTGTACACTGCATTGGTCAGGCTGCACCTGGAGTATTGTGTGCAGTTTTGGGGGCCCCACTTCAAAAAGGATGTGGACAGAATGGAACAGGTACAGAGGAGAGTGATGAGGATGATTGAGGGCCTGAAGACCAAGCCCTATGAGGAAAGGCTGAGGGACTTGGGAACGTTTAGTTTGGAGAAGAGGAGGTTGAGGGGGGACATGCTTGCTCTCTTTAAGTATTTGAAGGGCTGTCACTTAGAGGAGGGCAGGGAATTGTTCCCGTTGGCAGCAGAGGATAGGACTCGCAATCATGGGTTTAAATTAAGGGTGGGAACTTTTTTACAGTCAGAGTTGTGCAACAGTGGAATCAGCTGCCTAGGGAGGTGGTGAGCTCCCCCTCACTGGCAGTCTTTAAGCAGTGGCTGGACAAACACTTTGTCAGGGATGCTCTAGGCTGATCCTGCATTGAGCAGGGGGTTGGACTAGATGGTCTGTATGGCTTCTTCCAGCTCTGTGATTCTATGATTCTAAGTGGTCATCTAACCACTTCTTGGCCACCTCCCCCCAAGCCATATCTTCCTTTTTAAAAAAGAAGAAAACTCCTTGTGAACATGTTGATATGCCACAGTGGTGTGGTGATGGAAGGTGCCATCAAGTTGCAGATGACTTATGGTAATTCTATATCAAGGCAAGAAATGAGCAGAGGTAATTTGCCATTGTCTGGCTCTACATAGCAACTCTGAACTTCCTTGATGATTTTTCATCCAATTCAGGGCCTCTCAGAGGCTGAGAAAGGCCCAGGCCACTTCTGTTTTTTGAGGCCCTGGTGGCAGTGCTGGGGGGGCACCAAGTCTCACTGCCATTGTTACCCCTGCCAGCTTTATTAAATAATATTCTTGCCTTTGGTTCAGTTGGGGAAATGAGCTGCAAAGGCAGAGCAAGTGAAAGGTGGTGTAATAACAAGATCCGGCTGTCTATCTTGGTTGGTCAATAACCAGTCCAAATTGTGAATGAAAGGAGTTTTATTAAGGAAAAAATTAATTTAGATATTTACACTCCAATCAAGGATTGCAAGCATACAAGGAGAAACAAAAGGAGTTAGCTGACAAATAGAGCAGATGGGGAGATCAGGGTAATACTATACCTATCCTGAAGAGGTGATGAGGTCCAGATGTTGTAGAACGTTTTTGGGGAAGGGAAGTTGCTTGCTGGAGGCTGGTGGTGCGCGTGTCTGCTTTGGCCCTTCTGAAGTTAAGAGAAGGCTTCCCAATGCGGTGCCAGCTGGGTGGGTTTCCTTTCCCCTGTACTCAAGACTGTGATTGATAATATTACGCGTGTCCTGTTTATAGCAGGGGTAAGGATCCCGCGCTCCAAGAGAGCTGTGAGCTGTTTTCTTTTTCTTTTGCACACCGCCTTTGCCCCACCCCTCCCTCGCCAGCCACAGAGCCCTGCTCGCTCTGTCCCTGGGAGAGAACGAGAGAGGCCAGCAGGCATTAGAGGGAAGAGCCGTTTCCAGGGAAGAACTTCCCCTTTCATGGATGGCGGGGGGGGCATTCAGATGGGTCAGGTTGGATGTGCCATATACACACAATCACAATCTTGCAGGAACTCCGTGACCACAGGAAGTGTATCCTGTGCCTCTCTGAAGGTGGGAATGACCACAGCCGATTGCCTGGAAGGGTATCCTGCTGGCCCTCTTAGGAGACGGGCTAATGGGTTAAATGGGCTTTTGGCCTGGGAGTTATTGTTGGGGCTATTTTTAACTCTGATAGTGAACTTGTCTTTAGATTGTGCAGTTAAGAAATCTTTCCTAATTCTGTAGGCTGCTGCCAAAAATCTGTGGAATGGAAGCAAGCATCCCTCTCCAAAGGCCAGTCAGATCCCACCATCCCCTGCCAGATTTTGTGTGCGTGTGTGTGTAAAGTGCCATTAAGTTGTAGCTGACTTAAGGTGACTCCATAGGGTTTTCAAGGCAAGTGATGAAACTTAAGTGGTTTGCCACCGCCTTCCTCTACTGTGGAACCAGATCAGGAGCAAAGACACTGGGACTGTGGGCTTTCGAACCCCTAAAGGTCAGAGCACAAAAACACATCTTAAAAGCCATTAAAATCAGAATAAAACCATATTGTTTAAAAATGTAAAGCAATTTAAAATTAGCAATTTCGAATTTTGTGTTTTTCATTCTTCCTAAAATGATGGGTGCACAGGGGGAGGGGGGTGCCAGAAGGTAGCCTCACCTAGTGTGCAAAAAAGCCTGGAGCCCTGAGCAAGCCTCCAGGGGGATGACATTCCCAAAGGTGAAGTGCCACCACAAAAAATGGCCTGTCTCTAGACGCCACCTGCATTGCCTCTGAATGCGGAGGCACAGAGACCAGGGCTTGGGAGGCAGATCTTATAGCTGCTAGGCTGGATAGTACGGGAGGAGATGGTCCAAGTTGTTTAGGGCCTTAAAGGTAAGAACCAGCACTTTGAAACGTGCCCAAAAACAGATAGGTAGCCAGTGATAAATCTTCAGCACTGGGGTGATACAGTCTCCATAACCAACTCCAGACCCCACGTTTTGAACTGATTGACATTTCTGAACCATTTTCAGAGGCAGCCCCCCATAGTGTGTGCATTATAGAAATCTAACCTGGATGTAAGAACATAAGAACATAAGAGAAGCCAACGTTGAATCAGGCCAATGGCCCATCTAGTCCAGCACTCTGTCACACAGCGGCCAAAATATAACAGGTGCCATCAGGAGGTCCAGCACTGGGGCCAGGACACTAGAAGCCCTCCCACTGCTGCGCCCTCCAGCACCAAGAATAGAGTGCATCACCTGCCCCAGACTGAGAGTTCCTATCTATATCTTGTGGCTAATAGCCACTGATGGACTTCTGCTCCATATGTTTATCTAATTCCCTCTTGAGACCAGGCCTGTAGCTACAGTGGGGCATTTCGGGGCCTGGCCCCCTGAATTCCTGCCACGCCCCCCACTTCCATCGAGCCCGCAGCCCCCCTGGCTCTCTGGGTCATCCAGAGGACTCCCCACCACTGTCCCTCCCCAAAGTGTGGCTTGCTTCCCCATGTAGGCAAGCAGAGTGCAAACACTGCAAAAGTGAGTTTTAACATTTTTATTTTTTATTTTGTGACGTCAGTGTCCCCTGGCTTATTTAAAGGCCCCCTGAATTACAAAATCCTGGCTACAGGCCTGCTTGAAACTATCCATGCTTGTAGCTGCCACCAGCTCCTGTGGCAGTGAATTCCACATGTTAATCACTCTCTGGGTGAAGAAGTACTTCCTTTTATCTGTTCTAACCCGACTGCTCAGCAATTTCATGGAGTGCCCACGAGTTCTTGTCTTGTGAGAAAGGGAGAAAAGTACTTCTTTGTCAACCTGCTCAATCCCATGCATAATTCTATAAACCTCGATCATGTTGTTTCTCCAAGCTAAAGAGCCCCAAGCATTTTAACCTTTATTCATAGGGAAGGTGTTCCAACCCTTTTATCATTCTAGTTGCCCTTCTCTGCACTTTTTCCAATGCTATAATACCCTTTTTGAGGTGTGGCGACCAGAACTGTACACAGTATTCCAAATGAGGTCGCACCAATGATTTATACAGGGGCATTATGATACTGACTGATTTGTTTTCAATTCCCTTCCTAATAATCCCCAGCATAGTGTTGGCCTTCTTTATTGCAGTTACACACTGTCTAGACATTTTCATCGAGCTATCTACTAGGACTCCAAAATCTCTCTCTTGGTCAGTCTCTGCCAGTTCAGACCCTATCAACATGTATTTATATTTAGGATTTTTGGCTCCAATGTGCATCACTTTGCACTTGGCCAGATTGAACCCCATTTGCCACGTTGACGCCCACTCACCCATCCTCGACAGATCCCTTTGGAGTGCCTCACAATCCTCCCTGGTTTTCACCACCCTGAACAACTTCATGTCATCTGCAAATTTAGCCACTTCGCTGCTTACTCCCAATTCCAAATCATTAATAAAGAAGTTAAAAAGCATTGGACCAAGTACTGATCCCTGTGGTACCCCACTGCTTACCACCCTCCACTGAGAAAGTTTCCCATTTATACTCACTCTCTGTTTCCTATTTATAAGCCAGTTTTTGATCCCATGACTTTTATCCCATGACTATTGAGCTTACTTAGGAGCCTTTGATCAAAATGTATCAAAATGTGATCAGAGCATGGATCACTATGGCCAAGATGATGCCTGTCAAGGAACATCCATAGCTGGTGAATCAACCAGAGGGGATAAAAGGTGCTACATGCTACAAAGGAGACCTGACCCTCCAAATGAAGGCTAGGATCCAGTAGCATCCCAAAGCTATGGACCTTCAGTGGGAGTGCAACACGACCTCCAGGGCAGGCTGCAGACCCATAGCTACGATGGGGCCTCCCAGGGCCCCCCTGACTTCCTTCCAAGGCCCCATGACTTCCACTTGGCCTGCCCCTGCGGTTGGCAGACAGACGCCCAGACCCCCCCCCCCGCCAGGCAAGGCTAGCTTCATGAGTGCAGAGGGGCCCCAGGGCTGTGTCGCCAGCCTCTCCTCCTCCTCACACACCCCTTGCTGGCCTAGAAGGGGCTGGCCAGGTGCGTCCGGCCCAGCATGTGTTTGGGGCGCATCGTCGCCTGCAACAGGCAGGCGACCAGGTGGGCCCCAGCCAAGAAGCACTTGCCAGCCAGCTCATGAGCAGAGTGCTTGGTGACCCAGCACAGCCCTGACCAGGCTGCTCCCAGCAGCTGCCTCCACTTTGCTGTCTCTGGCCCTGGCCAGTCACTCCCACACCAGGCAGAGCGAGCAAGCCAACAGTCAGTACAAGACGGTGAGTGGCCGCAGCGGGGCCTGCTGCAAAACCTCTTTTCTGAGTGGGGAGTGGGGCCCTCCTTTCCCCCTCTTTCCTTTCACTTCTTCTATTGAGACTCTTCTCTCCCCCTTCTGTTAGTGGTGATTCTGGTGTGAAGGTAGTTTCAAAGCAAACACAACCCCTAATGAAGACAATTGGAGACCAGCTCCCAGTCCCAGCCCTGGCTCCCATTCCTCTTTGAATGGCATCGGCTGCCCAGACATCGCTGGTAGTGGCTGGAGCTTCACGCTCCCCCTGCCCTGCCCCAGCCAGTCCCATTGCAACCTCACCCGTGCTGGCATGCCTTGGTTTTTGAGAGATGAAGTCCCAGCCAGAGTGCTCCACAGTGCCTGGCTTCCAGGGCACATGGGGGAAGGGGCTGGGGCTCCTGAGCTGGTGGCAGCACAGGACTGTGAGGAAGAGGCATGAGGCAACCTGGCTGGCAGGCAAAGTGGGGGAGAGAAATTTTGGCAGTGCTCAGAAGCCGGCCGGGCCAGGGTGCCTCTTTCTCCTCCTCTTCTGCCTCTCCTTCTTCCTGTACCTCCTCTTCTTCCTTCACCTGGATGCCCAGGTGAAGTGCCGGCAGAGGCCAGCTCCCTGGTGCTGGGCTTCCAAGGCTTAAAAAACCCACTTTTTTATTTTAATTTCAGTGCCCTCCAACTTATTTAAAGGGCCCCTGACTTGAAATCCTCGCTATAGGCCTGGCAGGCTGACTCCTCTGTCCTTGAGCAGCTCAATCATTAAACAGCAACACCTCAATCTTGTCTGGACAGAGCTTCAGTTTATTGGCCCTCCTCCATCCCATTACCTCCTCCAGCCCACCTATTCAGGACTCTCACAGACCCACCTGGCTTAGCTGTTAAGGAGAATAGCACCAGGTGTCATCTGCATATTGACAACACCTCACTCTGAATCCTTGGACCAACTCTCTCAGCATAGATGTTAAAAGCATGGGGGAACCCTGTAGAGCCCCATAGCATAAATGCTGTGGGGCCAAGCAGTAGTCCCCCTGCACCATCTTCTGGAATCAGTCAAGTAAGACCACCAAAGCCTGGTGCCCTCAATTCCAGTCCAGCCAGCCTCTCAATGGGTGATAGTATCCAAATCTGCTGAGAGTTCCAGGAGAATCAACAGAGATGCACTCTCCCAGTGAATTCGTCAGTCAAGATGACCAAAGCTGTTTCCATCCCTAAACCCAGGATTCAAATGGCTCTAGATAATTCATCTCCTCCAAGACTGCCTGAAGCTGTGTGGCCACCATCACCTTGAACACCTTCCCCAAGAATGGAAAGTTGTCCCCTGGGTAGTAGTTGATTAGGTCATTTTGGTCCAGGGATGTCTTTGCGGCGGGGGGGGGGGCAACTGTCTCTTTCAATGTGGTTGGAATACACTGTCTCTCAGGGAGGCATTTATTACCTCCTGGATCCAGTCAATCAGTCCAGCTTGATACAACTAGCCATGAGTGACAAGCACCAAGACTGGATGTGATGGGCCGCTTTGAAGCACACTTTCTACTTCATCAGGCTTCACCAACTGAAAGTCATCTGTGCAACAAAGACCAGGCTGTGCTCCTATAATATCCTGAGACTGAACCAGTCCAGCTGTGGTGTCTAATTCATGGTGGATGCAAACCATTTTATCTGCAACATGTATTGCAAAGGAACCACAGTGGGCATGTGTGTTTTCCAGGTCAACATGCTTTGGAGCTTGAGATGAAAGCCCCTTGTAAAAATTTATATAATTATGCACAGGGCAAAGAGAGTGAACAGAGAGAACTCATGACAATTCTTTACTTTTGATAGACATGTTTTTCTGTTTGTCATTGTGTGTCTTTAGGACACGAAGCAAGGTTTCTTGACAAAAGTGGGTGGGAAATAAGAAGTATGCTAGAGACAGCCATCTGCTCAGTCAGACTGAGATCATAAGTTCTGATGGTTGACTCAGTATCCACACTTAGACTTGGAAAGCAATTTTCTCACATATCCAGTGCTGAAGAACACCACAAACTTCAGAATTAAACTCATTTTTCCTTTTCATAACACAGCTGTTTTCTTCAGCAGGGCCCGATACATAAAACCTACAGAACAAAGGAAATTATTTCTGGGACAGGGTCAGGGTGCCGCTTTAACTCTCATATGGGAGCATTTTCGCTGAGGGGGTAAATTATTGACTTTCAGGCAAGATGGGCAGTATCCACAATGCCTGCTGATCAAGTGCACAACAAGCAAAAAGCCTCCACCCCCACCCCATATGTACCATGTGCTCTTCAGGGAAATTTTCCCACCAACAAAAACAATGCACTATGATGTAAATAACTAAGCACTGTGAACACACATTTTCTCACTTTATATAACTCAAGATTATGCTCTTTTGAGTAGGGTTGCCAGGTCCTCCCCATGCCACCAGTGGGAGATAGAGTAAAATCCAGATTGTGAAACTCCTGGTGATTTGGGGACGGAGCCTGGGGAGGACAGGGACTTCAGAAGGGTACAATACCAGAAAGTCCACCCTCCAAAGCCTTCATTTTCTCCAGGAGAACTGGTCACTGTAGTTTGATGATCAGGTCTAATACTGGAGGGTCCCCAGGCTTCACCTGGAGGCTGGCACTCCTATCTCTGAGGAGATGGAGAATCTATTTACCATCACCTGCAGTTTTGTTAGTTTAGCTGCAGCTTGAAATCCAAACATAAGCAGGTGACAACGGTTATCTCCCTACCTTGAAAAGCTTCTCAGCCTGGGGGATTAGCTCAAACGGTAGAGTGCTCACTTAGCATGTGAGAGGTCATGAGATCGATGCCTGCATTCTCTAACAACCTAGGTTTTGTGAGCTAGTTTGGTGTAGTGGTTAAGTGTGTAGACTCTAATCTGGGAGAACCAGGTTTGATTCCCCACTTCTCCACTTGCAGCTGCTGAATGACTTTGGGCAAGCCATAGTTCTGTCAGAGCTGTTCTCTCAAGGACAGTTCTGGAAAGAGCTCTCTCAGCCCCGCCTACTTCACAGGGTGTCTGTTGTGGGGAGGGGAAGGGAAAAGAGTTTGTAAAGTGCTCTGAGACTCCAAGTGAAGGGCGGGGTATAAATCCAGTCTCTTCTTCTTCATCATCTACAGATGTCGGCATATCAAGTATACAGGAGCAAGCATGGCTGTATCTCCCACCCCCAGCCAGCTATCAGTTTTCTAGGGTCAAGGAACTCTGCAACAGAAGCCTTACCCACCTGCTTCCAGGACCTCCTGACCAACCCCGAAATTTTTATTTCTTTTTACTAAGTCCTGTTTTTAGTGTTCTGGTTCATCACCTGCAATATATTTAAATGTTTTATTAAGAAAGAGGCAGGGACTATCGAGATGTCATATTCTGCCTCAGAAGTTAAATTCCATGCTTGCACTATGCATTCACCTTACAATAACCCATTTTTAAAATGTACTTCATTTGTACCCCACCCATCTCCCTAGCAGGGATCCAAAACAGCTTATGCCCTTCTCCATTTTAGCCACCCAACAACCCTGTAAGGTAGGTCCTGCTGAGAGTTGTGACTGGCCCAAGGTCAGCTAGCAAACTTTTATGGCAGAATGGGGGTTTGAACCTGGGTCTCACAGATCCAGTTCTGGCAGCCTAACCACTACTACAGCATTTTGGCTTCTCCTTGTCTTGTTTTTATAACTAAATGGTGGGTCAACCATTTATGGAGATTAGGATCCTGCAGAAAGGGGAGGCAGTTAAAGAGGTTTAACTTGTTTGTTGGAGGGGCATTCCACTACCATGCAGCCACAGGCATCACTCAAGACAGCTGCACTTCATGGGGCACAGCTAGATACATGGGCTTTGAAAGACCTAGAAATTAACACAGCAGCAGCTGGAAATTCAGCAGGTTGTAATGCAGACAAGTCCTGACTTTGTATTAACATCAGCTCAACAAAGGAAACAAGGGGAAGGAACATTCCCAGCCCCTCCACACTTGGAAATTAGGCAAAGATGTGTTTGTAGAATACACAGATAATACTACACATCCACCCCGGTTAATGACAGGACTTAATTTGAATTCAGGTTTAGTCTCCATGGTTTACATTCCAGGGCTCATCCTTGAAGTCATGACTCCGAGCATAATGCAACCTGCAGCCAAAATCCACATACCTGAGATTAGGCAAAGGCAAACTTACAGCAGAGAGTGCCTCTTGCCAGCCAAAATGAACTTTCACCACAACAGTTAACCTGGACGGTTCTTTCAGACCATACAGTTAAAGAATCTTGTACAGTGATACAGGCAGCACTTGGCCTATATAGTTTAGAAAGAAAAGAAGCATCAAGTGTGCCCATCTAGTGGTACTCACAATTCTTCCTTTAAGGGAGATCCGTCTACCCACTCCCAGGCCCCATTTTCAGATGGCTTGGCCGTGAGCCCCAACCAGATGCCTGTTTTTTCTATGAAGTTCTCTATGAACATCTATAATTGAGAATAAAGAGGTTTCCATTTTGAAGACACATAAGCAGCTCATACTGAAATGCCAGGGTTGCCAGCCTCCAGGTGGTGGCTGGAGATCTCCTGGGATTTCAACTGACCTCCAGGTGACAGAGGTCAGCTCCCCTGGAGAAGCCAGCTGCTTTCAAGGGTGGGCTCTATTGCATTATACCCTGCTGAAGTCCTTCCCAACCCCAAACCCCACCCTCCCCAAACTCCACCCCCTCAATCTCCAATCACCCAACCTGGAGCTGGCAACCCTATGAGATGCAACAAATCATTATTTCCTTACTTCTCTTGCAGGTCAGTGCTGAATACGCAGTGATTAAGGGCTGAACTAGACATGGGATTTTTCTATGAGTTGGATCAGGGTTTTCTTGACATACTCTCCTACTCTTACAGTCAGACTGCAGTTCCCAGGCAACATGGGCCTGATTTGGACCAGGACTGCCATGCAGGGGGAGGAGGGGGGTTTCACATCCTCCATGCCATTTTTCTGACCTGTAATAGCCCTGGTGGCATTATTTGCACCATTTTCCCAACCCAGAATTGTTGGCAGAGTGACTACACAACAGTTATCATGAGAAATGATTAAAGAGCGAAAGAAAACTTTATTCAGGAGCTGACATACTTGATAGTATCGATAGGAGACAGAGATAGAGACCTAGCTACCTTGTGAAATGAAAGAAAGTTCTAGACTATTCTGAGAAGAAGGAGAATATTCCCTGAGAGTAGCGATCTGGGAATAGACAAAGCAAAGACATTTATTAGGAAAAAGGTCCCGGCCTCACATTCCTATCTAATTAGAGTCTGCTTCCTCCTGCTGGTTTTTCTTTTGTTTATTTCAACAGAAATGGCCTGGGGGCAGTGTTATTTGCCCCTGGGGCTGTTTCTGATCAGGAAAAAGGGGTGGGGGACTTCCAGTTTATGGCAATTCGCAAGCAGACGTGCCTCCTGGTTGATCCGAGGGCCCGATCTACGTGCTAGCAGTTTGGGGGGGGAAGCAATCATTACCCCCGGGAGCCTTGGCGTAAAGGTTCCCAGCCATGGGGCTTTTGAGGAGTTGCCTCTTTGCCAGCATGTTGCTGGAGAATTGAGGCACTCCTCCGCCATGACGGTCCAACCGCTTTGCATCCATATGGAACTAGAGCAGCCGGGCGGGACAAGCATCTGAGATAGAGCAAATAAACAGATGCAAGCGATGTCGTAAGACAATCAATGAGCAGTGAGTTAAGTAAAAATGAAAAATCTGCGTTTTAAAGAGAAAGCACCCCCCTTGGTAGCACCGTGGGAAGTGAGCGGGGGGAGGGGCCCCTCCCACATGCAGAGACTTAAAAGCAAAATAGCAAGGGGGAAGCAGAAGAAAAAGCTAAGAATCCAGTTTCAAGAACCTTACCAGTATAAGTTCAAGCAGTTCCGAGACTTTCAGAGACTTTAATAATTTTCAGCTAAAGTAAACAATCTAGAAAGATGGCAGGGAGACGACCCAACAACGGATTGAAACCGAAACCACCAGGCGGCATGAGCCCGAGGGCGGAAGAGACCATAGAGTTCCCTAAGCTCTTAGCAGATTCTTTATGCCCTCTACTGGACCAGATGACTAACATCAACCAGCAGTTAACAACTTTAAACCAGAACTTTGCAGCACAGCAACTGCAACTTGCAGAAACCACAAAGAAAACAGAGCAGGTTGCCGAGAAAGTGTTGGAACTTGATGCCAGTTCGAAAAAAGCAGGAAAAAAGATGCAAATGTTAGAAAAGAAGCAAGCTTCGAAGGAATTTCAACTGCTACAGCTACAAATGGAGAGAACTAATATGGTACTCCAGTTCCAAGGGGTTACTGAAACCCCCAACAAGAATCTTAAGCAATTACTGAGTGAGGCACTAGCCCCAGTGACAGATTTAAAAGCAGAAGAAATAATAAGCGAAATAGATGTGGCTTATAGAGCCTACTCTACATACATTAAGAAGAATAATCTGCCTGGGGATATCGTGGTGAGATTCTCAAAGAGACATCTAAGAGACTTAATTTTAAAAGTGACTACAAATACACCTTTGAAAATTGGAAGCAACAATATCAGAATATTAAAAGATGTCCCATTTGAAATAAGGAGAAACAGGAAGAAGTATAAGGACTTAGTTCTTTTCCTACAAACAAATAACATTGCATATAGATGGTTGATCCCTGAAGGCGTCACCTTCAAAATAAAGGACAAAAAGGAAAAAATTGACTCTGTTTTTAAAGCACGCGAGTTCCTGAGGCTGCAACTGGGAGATCCAGAAGAGGACACGAAAGAAGAAGATAACAAATCTACAGGTGAATTGGACTCTATGTCTTCCGACGAGGACTCTGATGCAGAAAAGGGAGCAGGCGCTCCCAAACAAAGCTACCAACTGAGAGAACACAAAGAGAAAGCAAAATTTAATCTGAGACTCTGAAAGCTCATGCAAAGCTTTTTTTTTTTAAGATGATCTGGGGAGGGTTGTTCAGCTGGGAAAATAGTTAATCTGATGCAAAATTGTGATTATTCGATCATGCTTAATGCTATATAAACCTTTTTTATGACTAACAAGTGTACAAGCGTTACTGAGGATCTCCAATCCTTGGGTTTTTAGTTAGATGTGGTTATCTTTTCTTTCTCCCTAGTTGTAAATGTTTTTCCCCTGCTTTCTTTCATTGTAGTTTGTAGTATATAGAAAAATGCAAATAAAAAATCCCCTTCAGGGGGCTCAAAAAAAAAAAAGGAAAAAGCGGTGGAGCCTCTGTCTAACTCTAGGAGAGTCAGATCAGGGGAACTCAGAACCAACTTCAGCTTTAGCCTGAGAGTTGAAGCCTAGAGCTGGGCCAAAGCTCAGCTGGTGGAGAGAGAAGACCTGCATGGCAATTGGGAGGCTCCCCTCCCTTTGTTTCTTGTCTGTTCTTCTGTTGCATTTTTCCTCTCTGCGTAGTTAGCCACTTTGCCTCCCTATTAGGGAGAAAAGCAGAGTATACAACTATACCAGATAGAATAAAGAAACTGATAGAGGTGCTCCTTGAGGACTTGTCTAGACATTCGGCCAGCTGAGGTAGATAAGGTAATGTGACATGGATATTAATGTTCCAGGGGCTTGATCAACTCTGTCTCTTCCCATTTTTCTGAGAGGGAAGAATCAATGGGATAAGGATGACATTGCATGCTAAATTATAAGTGCAAGTGGACACGTAGCCACTTTTCTACAACATAGAGGGGCTCCTTGTCCAGATGAAAGTGTCAACTCATCCTTCAACATAAATTTTTAACCAATATTGCAAAGTTGCATATGGTTAACTTTGCTGCTGTTAACTACTACCATTTCAGTGTTCTCTAGCCGGGACAAAACTCACAGCTGGTTTCAAAGGCCTACTCTTGGATAAATGTGAGATTAATTTGCTCAATGGCATGTATTTTAAGAGCGTTCATCATTGTTTCTATACCTCTCTGTAGCATGGGGGATGGATCTTGGGGTTGCCCCCTGCTGTCCCTAAGTGGTATCCCTTCATAACTATAGATAATAATACTAAAGAGAAATGAAGGATGCGAAACATACAGACATGACCCACATCAGGTGTATATAGTCTAAACTCATTCAACAAGTTGCACGTAAGAATAGCAAGTGGACCTTGGATATGGATATGAATCACGACCCCCATCAGCATCACAAGACTCATCCAGCAATTCAGTGGAGAGTCTGAGCACCATGATGCAGATTCACACTCAGAAGTAGACCTATTTCTGCTTCTGCATACAGATCTCCCTCTGTGGATCGGGATAATGCACATGGTTCTGAGCCTAGTGTCTCTCCCAGGGTTTATTCACTGTGCCTCTGGCTGAACGTCTCTCCTAGGTACTTCTTTTACCTTCTCCTCTGAGTTCTGAATCACAACCAGTGTGGAGTTCTTTGCTCTGCAGTCCTCTTGGCTCTTGGCCCAGTTGTTTTGCTGATCAGAGATCCAGTAGCAGCTTTCCCTGTGCAGCCTCCAATCCTGTGGGCATATTTTGCACTTCTTGACATCCTCTAGAAGGAGAAAGGGAAATAGACAAAAACCAAAATGGTTTTTAAAATGGCCTTATATGATGTAACCCCCCTCTCACCCCAAAATCCGAGGATTTCTTGTAAGGAATACAGTGTACCACTGCAAAGGGGAATTTTGTGAAACGTTTGTGTTCTAGGAAATTCTCATTCCATACTCAGCAAGCCCATGTCTGATTAGTTGCAGAGTGAAAAGTACATCAGACGGTTTCCAAAACATTGTTTTATATCCAAAGTTAGAAGACATCATATTAGGGCTACAACCTCCTATGGGAACATAATTCCAGAATGCAAGGGTTGTTGGTTGTGGGCCTATAATCTGTCAGTGTAATATATGAGGACTCATGTGCACAAAGCCATAAATCACAGCATGTCTTAGTTGCCCCTACCACTCCAGATATGGTTACTTCCTCAGAGAAAGATGTCTCCTTCAGGATGGGTCTCAAGCCAGGCAAGACCCCAGAAAATCCTTGATCAGATCTTCAGTAGGGGTGTACAAACAGAGATTGTTGACTGGTGTCAGATCAAAAATACCTGATTTTGCAAAAGCCTCCCCCCCTCCCACAAGCTGGCAATGATTTCCTGATTCTGAAATTTCTCCTCTCAATAACGTCAGAATATGGACTCATGCCAGGGGAGCAGCAGGACTGCCCAGAGAAGATGCACCATGGACCAGCTGGGGCCCGGGATGGGCTTCTTCTCCCTCCCTCCCTCCCTCCAGGTGCTATGAGAGACCTCTGCTCAAAATAGAGTTGCCAGGCTGCTCTTTGGCAGGAAACCTCCTACCATCAGTCTCCATCCTTTTCTCAAATGAATATTAAAGAGAAAAAGGAATGGGGGGAAGCATTTTGTGATGATGTGACATCACTTCCAGGTGAGGAAGTAATGTCACGATATTGCATGGTGCTCTAGGAATTTTAATGGAAATCAGGGAAATACCTAGAGTATTGAGCAGTGATGTCACTTTTGGGTACTTGCCATGAAATTACACTGCAGCACTGTGAGATGCTGTTTTCGTCAGTGCCCTACCTCCAATGGTCCAGCTTGTTGCCAGCAAAGATCTGGCAATTCTAGGCCTTGAGATTTTAGAGATTCTCTGCCAGTCAGAGTTGCTAAGACTGACAGAAATGGCTTAATGGTCTAATTCAGTATAGAGCCTGTGTGTGTGTGTGTGTGTGTGTGTGCATGTGCACAACCAAACTTGCCCAGAAGAGGGTGCATGAAGACTTCACTGTCTGACAGCTAGATATTTCTGGTACTCATGCAAACCTGCACTTGAATCATATGCAAATAGCTGAGGTTACCTTTTGTGCTATTGCCTGGGGAGCTGCATGCAAAGTGCTTCAGCTGTAGCCGGAACTCAGAGTCAGGAAGACATTTGGTTCCTTTGCTCTGTAAAACTTAAACCACATATCAGTAGTAACAAGAAGCAGTTATTGAGTTACAGTGAAGGCAGTTAATTCCATGCGTGTATCGAATCTAGGCATCTAGGCATTCCATCCTGTGTATCGAATCTAGGCATTTAGTGAGATAATGGAAATGAAGGCTAACTGGGATTTAGAGTGAAATATATTCTGTTTTCTCCCTCATGGATCACTGCCTTGTCGTGGCGAGGGGGCTTGCGTGGTTCGATGAGGCTGTGGGCAATGCCGTGGAGGGCCACCCAGGACGGACAGGCCACAGCAGAGAACTCAGACCAAGCGTGATCCCCTGGAGAAGGAAATGGCAACCCACTCCAGTATCTTTGCCAAGAAAACCCCATGGACAGTAACAAAAGGCTAAAAGATATGACGCCGGAAGATGAGCCCCTCAGGTCGGAAGGTGTCCAATATGCTACTGGGGAAGAGCAGAGGGCAAGTACGAGTAACCCCAGAAAGAGTGAAGCGGCTGGGCCAAAGCCAAAAGGACGCTCAGTTGTGGATGTGTCTGACGGTGAAAGGAAAGTCCGATGCTGCAAAGAACAATACTGCATAGGAACCTGGAATGTAAGATCTATGAATCAAGGTAAGCTTGATGTGGTCAAAAATGAGATGGCAAGAATGAACATTGACATCTTGGGAATCAGTGAACTAAAGTGGACAGGAATGGGCGAATTTAACTCAGAAGACCATTATATCTACTACTGTGGCCAGGAATCCCGTAGAAAAAATGGTGTGGCCTTTATAGTCAACAAGAGAGTGAGAAAGGCAGTATTGGGATACAATCTCAAAAATGACAGAATGATCTCAGTCCGAATCCAAGGCAAACCATTCAATATCACAGTAATCCAAGTCTATGCCCCAACCACTGCTGCAGAAGAGGCGGAAGTGGACCAGTTCTATGAAGACCTACAACAGCTCATAGAACTAACACCAAAAATGATGTCCTCATCATCATAGGGGACTGGAATGCTAAAGTAGGAAATCAAAAGGTAACCGGAATAACAGACAAGTTTGGCTTTGGAGAACAAAATGAAGCAGGGCAAAGGCTAACAGAGTTTTGTCAAGAAAACACGCTGGTCATAGCGAACACCTTTTTCCAACAACCTAAGAGGCGTCTCTACACATGGACATCACCAGATGGGCAACACCAGAATCAGATTGACTATATAATTTGCAGTCAAAGATGGAGAAGCTCTATCCAGTCAGTAAAAACAAGACCTGGAGCTGACTGTGGCTCAGATCATAAGCTACTCATTGCAAAATTCAGACTTAAATTGAAGAAAGTTGGGAAAACCACAAGGCCATTCAGATTTGACCTAGATCGCATCCCCGATGAATATACAGTAGAGGTGAAGAATAGGTTTAAGGGACTAGATTTGATACACAGAGTGCCTGAAGAACTATGGACAGAGGTCCGTGACATTGTAAAGGAGGCAGCAATCACCGCCATCCCAAAGAAAAAGAAATGCAAAAAAAGCAAAGTGGCTGTCTGATGAGGCTTTACACATAGCAGAGGAAAGAAGGAAAGCTAAAGGCAACGGTGAAAAGGAAAGATTTGCCCAACTGAATGCAGATTTCCAGAGAACAGCAAGAAGAGATATGGAGGCTTTCCTGAATGAACAATGCAAAGTAATAGAGGAAAACAATAGATTGGGAAGGACTAGAGATCTCTTCAAGAAAATTGGAGAAATCAAGGGAACGTTCCATGCAAAGCTGGCCATGATAAAGGACAAAAACGGTAGGGACCTAACAGAAGCAGAAGAGATTAGGAAAAGATGGCAAGAATACACAGAAGAACTATACAAGAAGGACCTCAATGTCCTTGACAACCACGATGGTATAATCACTGACCTCGAGCCAGACATCCTGGAAAGCGAAGTGAAATGGGCCTTAGAAAGCATTACTAACAACAAAGCTAGTGGTGATGGTATCCCAGCTAAGTTATTCAAAGTCTTAAAAGAAGATGCTGTTAAAGTGCTGCACTCAATTTGCCAAAAATTTGGAAAACACAACAATGGCCACAGGATTGGAAAAGGTCAGTGTACATTCCAATCCCAAAGAAGGGCAATGTCAAGGAATGTTCAAACTATCGCACAATTGCACTCATTTCATACGCTAGCAAGGTCATGCTCAAAATCCTACAAGCTAGGCTCCAACAGTACGTGGATAGAGAACTGCCAGAAGTACAAGCTGGGTTTTGAAGAGGTAGAGGAACTAGAGATCAAATTGCCAACATTCGCTGGATTATGGAGAAAGCAAGAGAGTACCAGAAAAACATCTACTTCTGCTTCATTGACTATGCTAAAGCCTTTGATTGTGTGGATCACAATAAATTATGGCAGGTTCTTAAAAAGATGGGAGTACCGGACCACCTCACATGTCTCCTGAGAAACCTGTATAAGGATCAAGAAGCAACAGTTAGAACCGGATATGGAACAACTGATTGGTTTGGCATAGGAAAAGGAGTACGACAAGGATGTATATTGTCACCTTGCTTATTTAATATATATGCAGACTACATCATGCGAAATGCTGGCCTGGTTGAATCACAAGCTGGAGTTAAGATTGCTGGGGAAAAGATCAATAACCTCAGATATGCAGACGATACCACTCTAATGGCAGAAAGTGAAGAGGTCCTAAAGAGCCTCTTGCTCAGAGTGAAAGAAGAGAGCGCAAAAGTGGGCTTGAAGCTCAACATAAAAAAAACTAAGATCATGGCATCTGGCCCCATCACTCCTTGGCAAATAGAAGGGGAAGTCGTAGAAGTAGTGACAGACTTCACGTTCCTAGGATCCCAGATCACTGCAGATGGTGACTGCAGCCATGAAATTAAAAGACGCCTGCTCCTTGGGAGGAAAGCGATGGCAAACCTAAACAGCATGATAAAAAGCAGAGACATCACCTTGCCAACAAAAGTCCGCATGGTCAAAGCAATGGTATTCCCTGTAGTAATGTATGGCTGCGAGAGTTGGACTATAAGGAAGGCCGAGCACCGAAGAATAGATTCTTTTGAACTATGGTGCTGGAGAAGACTCTTGAGAGTCCCTTGGACTGCAAGGAGATCAAATCAGTCAATCCTAAAAGAAATCAACCCTGACTGTTCCCTGGAAGGCTAGATCCTGAAGCTGAAGCTCAAATACTTTGGCCACCAAATGAGAAGGGAGCCTTCACTGGAGAAGACCCTGATGCTGGGAAAGATTGAAGGTCAAAGAAGAAGGGGACGGCAAAGGATGAGATGGTTACACAGTGTCATCGATGTAATGAACATGAAATTGAGCAAACTTCAGCGGACAGCAGAAGACAGGAGGGCCTGGCATAATCTGGTCCATGGGGTCGCGAAGAGTCGGACTCGACTGTGCGACTGAACAACAACAAATATTCTGTTTTTCCCTGAACACACTTGCATCACTCACGTCATCTAAGGGCACAACAATAATACATCTAAGGGTTCAGATCACAACTTATTAAGCTAGACATGTCATTTTACTTAGTTAAAGATATAGATGGAATATATTTTAAATACTCTATTTCTAGCCTGCCTTTCTCACTGAGACTCAAAGCAGATTACAATTTTTAACAATGCCATGAAATGGGGCAGGGGATCCCCCACCCCAGCCAGAGGAAAGGCACCCCTACATTAGTTCTGGTTTGGTATAAGACAGCTTGGATATTGTCTAAACAATGACAAGAGACTCACTTTCCTTGGATTGTGCCCACTAACATATTTGATTTTGAATATTTCTACAGACTTCACATGTACATTCATACACTTCAGGATGGGAAACCAACTTCAAGGACAGATTTACTCACCCCAGCTTGCCAGTGTTATTACAACCCCAATGAGGAGGAGAACCACCACAGAGGCCATCCCAAGAGCAACTCGATGCCACTGCGTACGCTGAGGAGCACCTGTGAGAATTAGCCATGGGCAAAAGTCATGGAATGCAGGAAGTGACTGGCTGGGCAACAGGAAGCTTACCTCAGGTCTAGGGTTGCCAGCTCCGAGTTGGGAAATACCTGGAGATTTTGGAGGTGGAGCCTGAAGAAAGCAGGGTTTGTGGGAGGGACTTCAGTGGCAAATAATGCCATAGAGTCCACCTTCCAAAACAGCCATTTTCTTCAGGTGAACTGATCTCTGTTCCCTAGAGATCAGTTGTGATAGCAGGAGATCTCCAGCCACCACCTGGGGGTTTATTCACGAATAACACCCACCAAGGAAAGACCATCAACGATCCACAACTACATATGATCAGAATTGTATATTACTTTCATTAAAGTACAAGGATGGGTCAGTGGTTACAACCCAATAGAATGTATAAACACACATCCAACAGATTGCTCATAACAATTAGGCATTATTTACAAAAAGAACATGTTCAAAAACCAACAGTAGGTCATTCCATACATAAATAGTGCCCATAGACCTCAAAACAGAAAGTAACTGTGGGAGAAGACAGCCTAGGATTCCACTGAAGTTGTCGAGCTGTGCTTATGTTAAATCGGGTTCTGTTTTACCAGCTGCTGTTGCGGATCATTGAACTGTCTTGAATTATACCTGGGAGAGACGTACGGCTGTTTTTCTTTCCACAGTGGGTGTCTTCTGCCACAATTTCTGTTTTGAGGTCTATGGACACTACTCATGTATGGAATTACAGAGGAACCTACTGTTGGTTTTTGAATACATTCTTTTTGTAAATAATGCCTAATTGTTTTGAGCAATCTGTTGGATATGTGTTTATACATTCTATTGGGTTATGACCACTTCTTACCCAGAGGTGCGGCCAACAGCAGGGGCACCCCATTTCTAATCTGAACCAGAGACCCACAAACTCAGGCCAAGGAAGACACTCCTAGTTCTGAAACATAGAGCTAGCCACAGCTCTGCAAAACGGTTTCAATTTCAGGTTGCACAAGGCAGCCCTCCAAGACAACCTCCAGCCTTCCCCCTCCACCCAGCAAGGTATGCATATTTAACAATGCAAAGTTCCACCAGGTACAGTATCTGCATTTCTAAAAGCTATTCAGTGACTATCTGGAGAGTAGCCCTTCCGTCTCCAGAACTTCATATAGGCCTTTTGTGTGATATCTATGTCTATGTGGAAATCCTTTGCCTCCACAACTGTCCTTCCCGCTCCATTCCTCAGGATACCAAGATAACCAATAAAACATTCACATGTTTAGAGATCCTTCCTGTTGTCTATCAGGGACCCATTTCCCACCTTTTTTCTGAATCTGGGAACCTACTCAACCTGCCTTGGCAGGGCCATCAGTGGTCATCAAACCCATTTAGCCAGCTCCAGTAGAGCCATCCAGCACCCAACGCTATTGTGAATCCAGACTCTGCCGTTCTGGGACATCATTGGCCAAACCTAGGTTTTGCTCCTCCCAGTGTGACATCCCCTGGGACCCCGTATTGGTCCAGGTAATCTTTTGTCTTCACCTGAGACAAGCCGCTCAAGGCCTCCCATTGGTCCACATTGTTTTCCAATGTCTGTAGCCTCCAAAGCACATGGCCTCAGAGTGTGTGTCTGCCCCATGATGCCAACTGGCAGTTCACCCCCAAACTGTGTTTGGGCCACAATCCCTTTTCCATGGACATCTGCACAACTGGACAGGTAGCTATAAACCCCATCCTCATCAACGCTATGCCCTCTTTTGTCTCTGATCTCTTTAAGATCACTTCACCTCTTTATTTCCTAGCTCTCTGGTGTGTGTGCATATTGATTAGCTGAATGTATTAGGATTAGCTGAATTAGCTGAATGTATTAGGAGTTATTTTCTTAATAAATTTCATAAAAGATATTTTCTGTCTGTTGTCTCTGCCACTCCGAGAGGGTTCTGACTCTGGTATAGTTGGAGTACGATCCGTAGCTTGCACACCTGTTAAGCAAACAGTCTCTTAGCTAGTTCCCCCATCATAATTTAAACAGAGACCCAGTGGCTAACACAGTAACCCATCCTTGTACCTTAATGAATGTAATATATAATTTTGATCATATATCATTGTGAATTGTTGATGGTCTTCCCTTGGTGGGTGTTATTTGTGGCTATACTTGTATGCGAAGGGTTCCCTATTGTCTTTGGCACCATCTGGAGGTTGGCAGCCCTACTGAAGACTGGCATAACTCCCAGGAAATGCTGCAGTCTTGAATTAAACCAGATGCCCACATTTAATGTTAAACATGAGTTTCTCCCTATCTCTTCTGAAAAGAACATAGAAACTTAGTATACACAATCAGGACATAATTTTTTTTGTTTTCATATTTGAGTGTATGACCAATCCATCCAACTATTTTGGAGATGCTCACAAAAATCTCCCTCAGACATTAAGGAACAGAGGTTTAGTTTACGAGTATTCAGGACAGAATTCTGTGCTGTTTGTAAAACTAGCCTGATGCATGCATTTTGTGGACAGAGAAGAGAGATAAACCTCATGAACTACAACTACTCAGTCTGTACTAGTTGTACCGAAGGATCACAACAGATAGATAATAAAGCTATCAGTCTGAAGTAAGGCCTGTTGAACAATACAATTTAATTGTTTGGTTCTTAGCCACAAAGATAGTTCTTTAAAATGTTGGAGGATAAGACCATTGATGATTCCAGCAGAAAAGAAGGAACGTGTACAAGAAACAAGGGAGCATGGTGGTCATGGAACATCCTAGGAATGCCAGGTTCCAAGGGAAAGGAAAGCTGGACACGAGGTGGTAAAACCACAGTTGTTACCATTACCAATTCAATGTTTATTCTATTTTTTCCTCTGCTCTTTGAAACAGTAAAAACAATTCAGTTCCTCAAGGGGGTGCTTCAGTCCTTGTGGCTGCCACAAGGAGTTTAGATCAGGTGTGCACTGGAGTTCCAGGCCTACCAGACCTGAGTTCACCTGACTCACATTGGGACCATAGTGTATGAGGAGAAGGGGCATCTGCATTTGTTGTGTGTGTGTAAAGTACCATCAGCTCACAGCCGACTTATGGCAATCCCAGCAAGGGGTTTTCAAGGCAAGGGAGAAGCTGAGGTGATTTGCCATTGCCTTCCTCTGCAGAGTCTTCCTTGGTGGTCTCCCTTCCAAGTACTGATGCTGCTTAGCTTCTGAGATCTGATGAGACTGGGATATACCATGCCACCTCCCCTCTGTCTCTGCTACCCCATAGCATTTTCTTGACAGAAATTTTCCTTGGAAGTGGCTTATTTGCATCACTGGGGAAGTTTCTGTGTAATGATGGCTACACATAATTTTCCCCAGAGGAGAAAATAAAAGAATGATTCCTCCGGCTGTTTCATATCAGAAAAATTACTGAAAGGAGGAGGCCTGAAGCCTTTATTCTTCATATGTGCAGGATGTGTGCACTCTCCTTGGAAGCACAGAAAATCCAAAACATTTCTGATCCAAAGTCCTTGTGGACTCTGTAATGTGTGAATCACTCCTGAACTGAATACATCTCCTCTTGTTCCTTCTCTGAACCCGAACCTGGCCTCAGCTACACCTGGCTCTGGTCAAATCTGTGCTAAGAACTATACTGGTTTTATGCCATAAGCTACCTTGAGTTCCATAAGGAAGAAAGGTGGGTAATAAACTCTTCAAATAAATAAATAAATAAATGACATTTTATATGTTGCAGCTCCCCTCAAAGAATTTTGGAAATCATACCTTGGTGAAATTCCTTAGAATAATCTTGTAGTGATCCCTTTCCTCTATGGTGTTCTGACTTGGATAGCCCAGGCTAGCCTGATCTTGTCAGATCTCAGAAGCTAAGCAAGGTCAGCCCTGGCTAGTATATGAATGGGAGACCTCCAATGAATACCAGGGGCATGAGCTGGAGGCAGGCAATGGCCAACCACCTCTGAACATCTCTTGCCTTGAAAACCCTACAGGGTCACCATAATTCAACTGTGCCTTGATGGCACTTTCCAACACCACCACCACAGCTCCTGCGGATCCTTCAGAAGAAGAAAGGCCTATTAAACCAGTTTAAGTGTGATGCAAATAAGCTCTGTACAAATACATGATGAATACTCCTCTTGGCTTATTGGAAGAAGTGGGTAGCACTCGGATGTTAATGTTTCTTCTTAGTTCATTACACAGAATTCCCCCCCCTCCTTCCTTCCCACTAACACCCACAGAGCTTCTAGGATACAGTCATCCACATTTTAGAACAGGGGTGTCAAACATGTGGCCAGGGCTGGTGCTTTCATAGAGGCGAAGTTAAGCAGTTGCCTATAGCACCCCCTGCAGGGGGGGTGCTAGCCTGCCAATATGGACATACACTGGCCCTGCTAACAGACCCTTCATATGCAGTGCGCACCCTGCTTTGTTCCAGCTGTGAGATTGCAAAGTTGCTATAGCAGCTCGACACCAGCAGGGACCCCATTGAATGTGCTCTATGGTTTCCCCTTTACGGGGGCCACTGGATAGGGCAAGAGGCTCAAGCTTTCCCCCCAGAGCTGCACACTGTAAGGCTACTGTCCTCCGTGCCCTCCCCATTGCACACAGTGAGTGGGTGGGACGGGGGTGGTGGTGCACAGGGGCGAAGGCTTGCAAATGCTGCTGGCTGGAAGGCACCACCAGAAGTAGACATGCCTGTGCCACTGCTGCAGCCGTCGCCACGCCTTTAGGGCGGGCTGCTTGCTGCTCCTCCCTCCATATCTCTCTCTCGGCCTACTGCCCTAGTTGGGTGACGGTTCCTGCAGCGAGGTCATGAGTGCTCTCCAGCATGGGCTCTTCTGGCTCTGTTCGCTGCCCTCCTCCTTGGCCAGGCACTCTCATTCGATGGCAGCACCCGGGGCTGGCAAAGGCAGGTGAAGGGCACCCTTTGGGAGCTGCTTCCTCACCGACCTGGCCTGCCTTTTCCAGCACAACACCTGGTGAGCCGGGGGAGCCCGCCACCCTCCCGCCCTCCTCGGGGCCTCTGACCCAGCTCGGCTGTTTCAGTTTATCTGCTATACTGCACCGCTGGGAAATGGAAAGAGGAGGAGGAGGTGGCAGCCCCAGACAAGGTGCCCTCGCCAGCCCCAGACAAGGTGCCCTCGCCAGCCCCAGACAAGGTGCCGGTGCTGAAGAGGAGGAGGCAGTCCAGTTCCATAACTTGCCCTTGTTATCAGAACTTGGGAAATAAACCAGTTCTAAATAGATAGAGTTGCATTATCTAAAGTTTACTGCATTATTTAAAGTTCACCATGGGACTTCCAGTAGCAGAGAGACCTTTAGTATATTTTACTTACCAACAGAAAAGAAGAGAAAGGAAAACAAGCTTTGAACAGTAGGAAGCATAACTGACAATACCCCCTATAGTTAGAAAAGACTAAACCCTCCAGTATTGACATAATCAAACTGCTGACCTACTGTCACCTCTCTGGCAGCCCCATGAATTCAGTATCATTGGTAAGAGGTCCATAATTCCTTGAATTATCTTCTATCATATGCCAAGAAATATTTTTTGTTAAACAGCAGCAGTGAATTTGTGAGGATCATAGATGAAAATAAGAATAATCTAAGCTTCCCCAATTTGTCTATTTTAATGCTTAGTGAATGTGTGTAATCAACAATTGTTGATTTGACCAACAACAACAACAAAAAAAAGAATAGAAGGATAATCTTTGATTTGACTTTAAGGTGCTTTCAGAGCAAGATTTCAGTTATCTTGTTTTTTGAGTCATGTTGCAATGGATAAAACAGTCCACAGTGTCTTTCAGCTAGTAGACATGGGAAGCATCTATTTAACTCAGATGTTGCTATTTTTAAAACAATACTTCTGACCAGGACAACTTCATTGCATTTCATATATTCTGTTTAATGGCTGTTTAAGTTGTAACATTTTGTTTCAAAGCTTGACCTGAAGGAATTGGTGACAAAATTTGCTAAAGAAAAGGCACGCAAAATGAGATTCTGGTGTGCCTGAAGTAGAAACATTAAAGAGACTTAAATTTCAGCATCACAATTAACAGGATTTTTCAAAATGCTTTGTGATTTGTGTTTTGCTGTTTGAGAGAGAAAATCAGAGCTTCTATCACTTATTCTCACAATTAAAATATATATATATTTTTAATTGGTGGGCACGGGGGGTGGGGGGGCACCAGAAGATAGCCTTGCCTAGTGTGCAAAAAAACCTGGCACCATCCCTGTTATAGAGTCACCGTAAGTTGGAAGTGACTTGATGGCACTTCTCTCTCTCTCTCTCTCTCTCTCATACACACACACCATTTAGCCCTTCATGGGAGCTCAAAGCAGCTTATATACCAAGTGTATACAGCCTAATTTAAACAGAGGCATACAAAACAAGTTTTTTGGGCATTCTTTCAGCTGGTGACAGGATACCAAATTATCCCAGGCCAAAGGCGGTTCTGGGGGCATGGCTCACACAAGGTCACCAGCGAAGAGCCACAGGCTAAGAGCCAAAGCCACCTCAGAAAGGGGAGGGAGAGGTGCTCAGACACAGGTCTTATTCTTCTGGCTCAGATGTTCCCAGTTCCCTCCCCTGAACGGTATTTTGATGGTCATTCCTAGACAGCAACTTTCCCTACTTCTTTAACTGTGGGAAAACAAGAGAGAAGGCAAGAGTGTGTATGTGTGTGGGTACTGTAGTAAATTAGGCACTGTAGCAATTATTAAGGGCCAACGGAAATCTGTTGTTGTTTTTAGTACCACACGCATGCATAGCTGCTCTCTGCCCTGTAGGGAAAAAAATCTGGGTTCTGTAAGGGTTAGGGTATTTGTATGATTTTCCCCAGAGGGGCAAAAAGCTGTTGGAGATGGGGGAGTGATATGCAACAGAAAAGGACCACAAAGAGAATGGGTCAATTCCATTCAGGAGGGCCACTGGGAAAATGACCTGGGGGAGAAAGGTTATAATGTGGCCCTGATCCAATTCAGCCCCCCTCCTTTGCCATCTTGTGGCAAGGGAGGAGCCATGGCTCAGTGGTAGAGCATGTACTTGGCATGTGGAGGGTCCCAGGTTCAATTCCCCTGGTGTCTGTAGTTTAAAGGACATAGTAGGTGATGTGAAAGGCCTCTAACCCTGGAGAGCTGCTGCCAGTCTGACTAGATAATACTGACCTTGATAGACTGAAGTATTAGGCAGCCTCATGTGTTCAATAATTCTGTGGCAATACCATCCCTCTAGGGATCAGAGTGGAATCCCAAGTCTACTTTGCACTTAACTTGCAGAAAGTGTTCCCCCGCTCCAATATCAGCTACAAGAACAAGCGAGCCGTGCAGGAGGTGTGAGTGAAAATGTTGTTGGGTATTTTGGGTTCTAAAAGGAAGTGGAGGATACGTGTCTACAGTACAGTAAGCCCAAGAAAGGATAGGCCAAACCACAGATATTTTTTGCTCTTTGATTTGCAGTATCTCTCGATCCTAAAATTCAAGAGAGTATTAAATGGAATAGGAAGATATTCATGATATATGAAATGATCATATGCATTTTTGTAGTTAAGCGCTGTGGTAAGGTAACAGCGTTCCGTGCGCCTTGGTGTTTAGTCATGCCGGCCACATGACCACAGAAATGTCTTCGGACAGCGCTGGCTCTTCAGCTTTGAAACGGAGATGAGCACCGCAACCCTAGAGTCGGATTCGACTGGCTTTCGAGCAAGGGAACCTTTACCTTTACCTTACTGGTATTGTGTAGGCTCTGTCAATTTATCTGTGAACATGATGGAGGTTATATTGTTAATACAGTTTGCAAAACACACTTTTTTTAAAAAAAGGGGTCTTTAAGCAGGTGTACAGAAGGTTTTCCTCACCCTTGTTTTTGGAAGCCCAGACAATTGTCAGCCCTCCATGGGTAGGAATCTCACAGAGGAGTTGAGTGGTGGGTGAAGGTTTGGAAGCCTTATTTCCTGTGTGGTTTTCCACCTGGTCCTCCAGCAATGGCTAGAGTTTCTTCTCACCTAGAGTTAGGGCTGCCAACTCTCGGCTGAGAAACTCCTGGTGATTTGGGGGTATACAGGGCTTTTTTGTAGAAAAAGCTCAGCAGGGACTCATTAGCATAATAGGCCACACCCCTGACAGCACATCACATTAGCATATTATGCCACACCCCCATGCCTTCCCTTGGCTTGCCTTGGCAAGCCGGTCCTTGGGCAGGCTGGGGAAGGCACAGGGAGGCATTTAAATGCCTCCCTGATCCTTCCAGGCCACCCCCGACCCACCCGCCTCAGAGTCGCTGGGGGGATCACTCTCCAAGCCTTTCCTCTGTAGCCACGTACGCAGAGGTTTTGGCTGTAGAGGGCGTGGCCAACTCTGAAGCCATCTGGAACTCCGTTCCTGTGTGTTCCTGCCCAAAAATAGCCCTGGAGGTATAGCCTCAGGAGTGCAGGTTTTGAAGAGGGGAGAGACCCCAGGCAAGGTATAATGCCACAAATTCCATCCTCCATTAGACCCTCAACATGGCATAATCCATCAGGATCTACCACAGAGTTAAGCCATAGAATTTTGGATGAATCCTAGAGCATTACCTGACACAGAAACATCATTTCCAGTTTCAGGCCAGAAATAACATCATGTGTGGCCATGATGCCAAATAGCTTGTCCCTGCCCCCCCGATTCTTCCACCAGGGTGCTAAATAGGGCTGGCAACCCTAGTTAGACAGGTGGTCCAGCTGCTGCCTCCTAACACTGATATTTAGAGATTTACCGCCTCTGAATATGGAGGATTCTTTAGGTCCTCATTTCCAGTAGACATAAGTCAATGTCAATAGTCTTTTATACAAGTAAAGTTTGGAGTTAGGAGTGTAGTATTTTGAAATCAAACAGACATGAGAATAGTCATGGCGATATGACCCTCGGCTCACAAACCATGAACCAGGCGTTTTTCGTGACAAATTTAGGTTTGTCATGAGGTTCGTGCCCATCCTTACTGGCAACCCTAACTCACTATTTTATTTATTTTTATTCATGAAACATTATATCTAATCTATATTATATCTCCTGTCTAAACTATTTGCTAACGAGCTTGAATTAGGCAGGGCTATTTTTGGGCAGTTCCGTCTGGCTCCTGAGTTGGCCACACCCAGCAGGAACTCATTAGCATAATAGGCCACACCCAACAGCAGAAACTCATTAGGATTGGCTACATTAGGGATGTGTGGCCTAACATGCAAAGGAGTTCCTGCTACAAAAAAAGCCCTGGGATTTGACAACAAACAAGGCAAACAGAATAAGAAGTAAAAGGTGGGTATGGCTGGATGACCACACTTCTGGTAACATGGGGCTGTGGCCTAATATGCTAATAAGTTGTGCTGTCAGAGGTGTGGCCTAATATGCTAATAAGTTTGTGCTGTTGGGTGTGGCCTATTATGATAACGAGTTCCTGCTGGGCTTTTTCTACAAAAAAAGCTCTGGAATTAGGTATTCACACTTTGAATCATTACAGCTAATCAAGAAGAGAACTCTAATAAATGAAGTCAAAAACATTAATGAATATGGCTTAACATACAGAAAGCTTGCACATATTCTTGCTATGGCACTGTTTGTACTTTCTTGACTGCAAAGGCAGGTCATAAATTTCTGCATGAGCCTATTCTCATCCCACATTGACTCCCCTTCCATTTTATTTTCATTTCCTCAGCAATGTATTTTGTCTTTAGTGTTATAGTGTAAGAGTTTAGGGAGAGCTTGTTTTATTTTTTTTTTAAATTTTCAACAGTACCTTGTGATGTTCAGGGTCTTGACAAAGTACACATTTAAGTTTATATAGGACTCCTAAAGGAGTCATTCTCATTATCTGACCTTCTCCAGAAAAACAGAAAGAGCTTTGGAAATGTTAATAAACACTACAACAAAATTGAAGAGGGGCCTTTGTCAGGTTGCCAACTCTGGCTGGGAAATCCCTGGAGATTTGGGGGTGCTTCATGTGAAGGGGTCAGTTGGAAGAAATATTTTACATAGAATCTATGATACACTGTAGAGCACGGGTGGCCAAACTTGCTTAATGTAAGAGCCACATAGAATAAATGTCAGATGTCTGAGAGTCACAAGACATGAACAAATATTACACATACATTTTTATTGAAAACTATGCAAATTTGATTTTTGTTAACATTAAATGAGACTGCCAAAATAAAAATAAAAGGAGCAAAAACAGATATTGATTTGTCCAATGATATTTATTTGTTTGCTAATCACAGAGTGCGGTCACACATACCAGATAACGCGGGGGGGGGAGTGAGGCTATTTGCACTGTAGTAATTTGACCCACCATTGCGAGATCAGACACAGCAGCAGGTGAATCGGGTTTTTTCCTTCGCCGCGAGTTTCCAGTGCGCTTCAACGACGGAGCACTGATGCAATGGGAGCGTGCCAGAGCGATCACATGGGGAAGTCCATCTGCAGCCCATTGCAAACCTGTTTGATACTGCACTTTTCCTGGTATTTTTTAACTCTACTTCTTCAGCGGAGTGAAACAGGTTGGGGACAGGTGCAGGTTGCTTGCCAGATTTTCCCATGTGATCGCACCCTTAAAATCCGCCCAGCATTTGTGCCTCTCGTGTGGCTAATTCTGTGTATGATCGGGGCCTAATTTATTTATCTAAGAGACAGAAAGAGAGAGGTTGAAAGAAAGAATGAGTGGTGAGTGAGAGAAACAAAGAAAAAATAGATGGGGGAGGGAGAGGAAGGAAGAGAGAGAGAGGAAGGAAGGAAGACATGGAGAAAAAGAGAAAGAAACATAGAAAGAAAACAAATAGATGGGGGAGGGAGGAAAGGGAAAGAAAAAGAAACACAAAAGCAAATAGATGGAGAGGGAAGGGAAAGAAGGTGGAAAGAAAGAGGGAGGGAGAGAAATGGAAACAGAAACAAAGAAAGCAAATAGATGGGGGAGGGAGGGAAGAAGGGAGAGGTGGAAAGAAAGCAACCTTAACTTTAAATGTGTTCTCCAACCCATGCCCCCACACCAGCTGGCTTGGCTTGGAGAAGGGATTTAAACAGACAAATGCCTTTTCTGAGCCAAACCAGATGGCCGGTGTGGCAAGGCTTGGAGAACACATTTAACTTTAGATGGAGAAGGAGGGGAGAAAGAGAGAGAGAGAGAGAAAGCAAGCAAATAGATGAGGGAGGGAGAAGTGGAAAGAAAGCAACTTTAACTTTAAATGTGTTTTATAAGCCCCCCCGCCCACACTGGCTGTCTTGGTTTGGAGAACTGACTGGGGAAGGGAAGACCATTCGGGGAGGCATGTCTCTCCTTTGCTTCCCCATCTGCCCTGTCAGGAGCTGCACAATGTCTGAAAGAGCTGCATGCGGCTCCCGAGCCACAGTTTGGCCACCCCTGGTCAAAACCAACATTATGAACTGAGTTTGCAAGTGGTTTGGAAGACAGTGTAATTACTATTGTACTGTTGGTATCATCTATTATTGTATGGATCATCTGGCTTTTACTGCACTGTCTTATACCTTGCAATCCCACATTCTGCACTTCTCAAACAATATCTTGCCTTAGGCAGTTTGCTGTTCTCTCTGTTGCTTGCATTGTCATTGATTCTTTGTGTTCCTAGTCCTATTGCATTGTTTGTTTAGTGTTCTATACAATACAATTAGATTTTTTTCCTCTTTCTGTACTCAGTAATCCACCTTGAGTCTCAAGTGAAGAAGGTGAGCTATAAATAAGCTTAATTAATTCATTAATGTTAATGTGCAGTTTCAAGTTTCGCAAGCTAAAGACACATTAAATGCTATCAAAGAGCCAAATGTCTTTCTGATACTGAGTTCCTGTTCCAGCTGAAATACCTTGCATGCAGCCCTCCAGATAACCTCAGATGTTGCTGTTTTTTGCACCAGCAATGTCTGGCTTTCAGCCAGTAAGGTCTCCATGCTCCTTCTTCTGGTCACACAAGGTTGATTTTTCAATGCTTCTTTGAAGCACACTTTAAAACACAGGTTTTTCGCACATTCACGAGGCTTCCTCTTCTTAGCAAGGCCCGCTCAAGATATTGTGCCTGTCTGGTTCAAAACATTCTAGCCATTTGGCTGTCCATGTCTCTGTCTCTTATAGCTGTGAGATGGTAGCAGCTAGGTGTGAGATGGTAAACCTTGTCCTACTTGGGTGAGAACCTTTAGCATATATAAGCCGTAAAATATTCTGTGCTTGCAGCTTGATGACTCATTGCTTCAGCCAGCTAGAGGCAGCTGTCGAGTTTGCGGTTCAGCTCTGACTCATAAATAGAACATAATCCCAATGGTTGAAATATTGGGTTATATTCTAGGATGGAGGACATTTCTCCACCATGTCCAAAAGCACTGCTTGAGGAGAAATATACAAGTACAATTTTCTAGTTTTGCTACAGGTTGTGAATCTGCAGAGAACCTTTTGATATTCAGTAGTAGTGCTATAACTCCTGTAAAAGGTAAAGGTAAAGGTTCCCTTGCTTGAAAGCCAGTCAAATCCGACTCTAGGGTTGCAGTGCTCATCTCCGTTTCAAAGCCGAAGAGCCAGCGCTGTCTGAAGACGTTTCCGTGGTCATGTGGTTGGCATGATTAAACACCAAGGCGCACGAAACACTGTTACCTTCCCAGCAAAGTGGTACCTATTTATCTACTTGCAATTTCTTGCTTTTGAACTGCTAGGTTGGCAGGAGCTGGGACTAGAGACGGGAGCTCACTCTGTCATGCAGCCACTCGGGTCTCGAACTGCTGAACTATTGACCCTCCACAGCCTGCAGTTCAGCGTCTTAACCACTTGAGCCACTGCAGCTCCCAATAACTTCTGATACATACATAAATGCCACAAGTCATATCCAACATGTGGTAACCGCAGCAAGGGGCTTTCAAGTCAAGTGAGAAGCAGAGGTGGTTTGCCATTGCCTTCCTCTGCAGAGTCTTTCTTGGTGGTCTTCCATATGAGTACCAACCCTGTTTATCATATGAAATCTGATGAAATCAGGCCATACCATGATAAACTCCTTTCCCTAACACCTGATAGAAAAAGATATATATCCATGGAAGACACTGCGAATATTGTAGATAACTTGGTTGACCTGGAGAACCCAGTATATCCAAATGTAGCACACTGTTCTATGAATCCAATGAGGTTACATTTTAGCACCTAGAAATGATGCTGTAGATATAAATACTAGAGAACTACTGGGGAAAAAAATACCAGGAATTGCAAAAGAATGCACATTGGTGATGGATTCTGACCAAACTTTAAACTATCCAACTGAATCCCAGAATCTTGGAATTAAGCACTGATTACTTTGATACATAAACCGGAAACAGATGAGAAAGAAATTAAAAATTATAGACCAATTTCACTATTAAACATGGATTATAAGATTTTTGCATCTATCTTTGCTAATAGGTTAAAGAAACTCTTACTCCAAACAATACACCAAGATCAGTCAGGATTTTTACCAAAAAGACAGATGAGAAACAATGTAAGAATTATTCTAGATGTTTTGGAATAATTTGAAGCACATCCTGAAAAACAACTTGCACTGGTATTTTTGGATGCTGAGAAAGCTTTTGACAATCTTAATTGGTCCTTACTGTTAGAACAACTACAGCACTGGCATTGTGGTGATACTTTTTTATAACGGTGAGAGCCATTTCAGGTTTAATTAAAAAGATTTACCAAATGCAAGTGGATGGAAATATTTTCCCTGTTCTGGAAGATATGGCAACTGTAACTGTAACTCCAGGAATTTAGATGGAACTTGAACCACTGATTGTGCTTGTACCACCAAAACTATTGTAATATCAAGAATGGTAATAATCTAGAATCCTCTGGTTCATATAAACTGTTTATTTACCTTGCACATGAGACAAAAGGTTGTGCAGCTTACCGTGTTCTTTCCTTGGCTTGAAGTTGAGCGCCATGTAACCTTCCTCCTCCTCCATTTGAAAAGATCCTCTTGAGGTTGATTCTGCAACAAATGAAATCCCCTCTTAATAGGAAGAAGACTGAGTGAAGCGATGTGCATTCCTGATTACCAGTGGATGGAAATATTTTCCCTGTTCTGGAAGATATGGCAACTGTAACTGTAACTCCAGGAATTTAGATGGAACTTGAACCACTGATTGTGCTTGTACCACCAAAACTATTGTAATATCAAGAATGGTACTAATTTAGAATCCTCTAGTTAATATAAACTATTTATTTACCTTGCACATGAGACAAAAGGTTGTGCAGCTTACCGTGTTCTTTCCTTGGCTTGAAGTTGAGCGCCATGTAACCTTCCTCCTCCTCCATTTGAAAAGATCCTCTTGAGGTTGATTCTGCAACAAATGAAATCCCCTCTTATTAATAGGAAGAAGACTGAGTGAAGCAATGTGCTTTCCTGATTACCAAACTCAGCTCTGAATGGAACACAGTACTGACCACTGCTCAGAGGCAAAGAAGAGAACCGCACAGGAAACAGGGCCTTTGAACACTGGGCCACCTCTCAGCGTTACTGCTAGGCTCTTGATGTCTGAAGATTATCAACCACTTCTATTTCCATAAATCATGGTTTGCACATGTCAAAGGCACATTCTGTAAAAATAAAATTTTATAACTTCACAAAAGATATGAATAATTCTCTCAACTTTTTCACTGATATATTAACCAAATAATTATTAAATAACTATTAAAACATTAAAGTTCAAAACCACGCAGGATCATTTGAAACAATATTTAGATGACATAAAATATATAAAATACCATTTTATAGTAGAACATAAAATAGCATTTTCAAATTATTCTTTTGCCCAGTATTGATGTGGTTAGTTGATGACTTTCCCAGTTTATTCTCTGTAGAGTAAGACTTTTATTGTGCATTTGGGGTGAAGTTAACATGGATTAGGAGCTGCGGTGGCTCAAGTGGTTAAGACGCTGAACCTGCAGGCTGTGGAAGGTCAGTAGTTCAGCAGTTCGAGACCCGAGAGTGCCGCATGACGGAGTGAGCTCCCGTCTCTAGTTCCAGCTCCTGCCAACCTAGCAGTTCGAAAGCAAGAAATTGCTAGTAGGTAAATAGGTACCACTTCGGTGGGAAGGTAACAGCATTCCGTGTGCCTTGGTGTTCAGTCATGCCGGCCACATGACCACGGAAACGTCTTCGGACAGCGCTGGCTCTTCAGCTTTGAAACGGAGATGAGCACTGCAGCCCTAGGGTCGGATTCGACTGGCTTTCGAGCAAGGGAACCTTTACCTTTACCTTTTAACATGGATTATTATTGTTTTCTCTGGAAATAATTTGGAGAGGATTGAGGAAGATTAATCTTCAGAGAAATCTGCAGTAATGGATTTTGGAAGGGGAAATTAATGTGGGAAATTAATATTTAGGATTTAGGGCAGGGGTGTCAAACATGCAGCCTGGGGGCCAGATCAGGCCCCTGGAGGGCTTCTCTCAGGCCCGCAGTGGAACTGGCTGTCTTCTGCTTCTTCTTCCAATTCTGCTGCTGCTACATCATCGTAGGTTTGCAGCTTACAGATACACACCTGAACAGCATACTCAGCATTGCAGCAGCACAGACATTTTGATGCAATAATTCAGAGCAAGAGGTGTCAGGCATCAGACACTCTTAAATAAAGTATTGCAAGAGTGCTAATGTTTTAAGCATGTTTTTATTTTAAGTAAAAAATCCCATTTGTGTTTGTGTCCTTTATAAAGTTTATATCTCTGCTACCTGGCATTACATTTTATGACACGCGTGACCCGGCCCAACAAGGTCTCATCTATGTCAGATCCGGCCCTCATTACAAATGAGTTCAACATCCCTGATACAGGGAACACATTGTCTGGATCCAGGTTCCCACCCTGCATCCAATACATAGCTGCTAAGCCCTAGTATGGCAAGGCATCCCCTATCCCATTGCCCCCTGTTGCTGCTGGACCATAATTTTGTGCACGTGCATAAACATTTAATTTCTCACCTGATGGATCCTGTTGGGGCATATATTTCCATGGAAATTTGGGGGGGGGGTGTCTAGTGAACCAAGTGATGACTGTGAGTACAGATGACTTTAAAAGGGAAGTAGACAGATTCAGGGAGCATAGGTCCATCAGTGGCTACTAGCCAAGATGACTGAGGGAACCTCCATTTTCAGAGACAGTAAATCTCTCAATGCAAGTGCCAGCAGGAAAACTCAGGGGGAAGTTGTGACTGCTGTGCCATGTGTATTGGCCCTCCAGGGCAACTGGTATGCTGAAACAGTATGCTGGACTAAAGGAAAAGCTGGTATAGTTTTTATCATCTGGAGGACTTTCTAAGAATTGCAATGAATTTAATTAATCTAGTTGTCAAATTGGATCAAAAATATTGTCCATGTCATGCCCTTCTGTATACGAATTGTAGTTTAATCCAATAAATTCAGAGCATGCACCAACACAATGAATGACACCAGATCTTAATGCCGTTGACTACACAGGTGCAAAAACATTGTACATTCTCCTTATCTATTCCACAACACCATCTACCCACTCGGGCACAAAGCCTTGGCTATATGATTCTTATCTCCTTCCCACAATCAGTCTTGTCATGCAGGGCAAAGGTATGATACAACTTTGTGGCAGGTCCCCAGATCCAGGGCTGGCTCCAGGTATTTCTGCGCCCTAGGTGGGCGCAGATCCCAACCTCCCGGTTGGGCCTGGAAACCCAGCCATGCCGCACCCCCTCCTCTCCCCCCCAGGGAGGAGGGGGAGGGCGGGCAAGCTGTGCCCCGGGTGGGCGCTCTGCAGCGGCGGCGTCAGCAGCGGGGAGTCCCCGCTGGCCACTGCCGCCCCCCCCAGGGAGGAGGGGGAGGGCGACTTGCGCCCTAGGTGGGTGCTTTTCGGCAGCAGCAGGGAGATCCTGCTGGCCGCCACTGGCCACCTCCTCCTCCTCCCCCCAGGGAGGAGGGGGAGGGCGACTTGTGCCCTAGCCAGGAGCTTTTCAGCGGCGGCGGGCACCCAGTTAGGGCGGCGGGGGGGGCTTTTCGGGGGGTATGGGGTGCCATTTGGCGCCCCTGAGGCCGGCACGCCCTAAGCGAGCGCATAGTTCGCCCAATGGGCAATCCGGCCGTGCCCAGATCTATACACTAACTCATTCCTCTGTCTCATGAGCTGTGAAAGAAACATTTCTGTTTCATTTTTTGAAATGACTTCATGACAAAAAGCTCCAAGACTTGATCTCATGTCATGATAGGGGCCTAGTGTCTCCAAATCCTATAATCAAATCTTCTTGTATAAGAAATGCAAAAATTGTATTACTGACATAAGTAAACAATGCAGTAAAATGGGATAATGCATGCACAACCAACAGTGCCATAAGCTAGAACTCTTGTCCTTTTGTAAAAGCAGCCTCCTGAACAGAAAATGACAACTGTGGTTTTGCATATATTCCAAAGTGAAGACACAAAGTGGGGGGGATCCCCCTCCTTATTTTCAATGACGAATCCAGTGTAGTGCTCATTAACATTTTAGATTTTGTTGTATTGAACAGCATAAGACATCCAATAAGCAATGCAATATGAGTAAGGTTACAAATAGGGTTGCCAGCTCTGTGTTGAGAAATTCCTGGAGATTTGGGGGATGGAGCCTGTGGAGTGTGGGGTTTGGGGATGCGAGGGGAGGGGCCTCCGTGGGGTAGAATGCCATGAAGTCCACTCTCCAAAGCAGCCATTTTTTCACCAGGGGAACTGATCTCTGTGGTCTGGAGATCACCAGACACCACATGGCAGAGGGCAACCCTTATTACAAACACTGGAAATGCAGTTCATTTTTTTCACAATATAGTCCATCTCATCTCCTCTAATGGTGCCTATAATCTCTGGGACCTCCTCTCCCCTTATGCTCCACCATGTCAGCTTTGTTCATCTCAGAAGGGCCTTCTGTGGTTGTCAACCTGCAAACGGGCAAAATCAACAGCTGCCCATATTGATGCTTTCTCCACTGTGGCTCCCACCTTGTTGAATGGCCGGGCCAAGGAAGTCAAGAAGGCTCCCCAAATCCTGGCTTTCCGCAAGAAGGCTTTTCTGCATAGGTAACAGGGATGCATGAGATGGTTAGACAGTGTCATTGATGCAACGAACATGAAACTGAGCAAACTTCAGCGGACAGCGGAAGACAGGAGGGCCTGGCGTGATCTGGTCCATGGGGTCGCGAAGAGTCGGACTCGACTGTGCGACTGAACAACAACAAAACAGGGATGCATTGTACAAGCTTACTTGGATAAATGAATAGGGCTTGTGTGCTGTATATATCTTACTGTAAGTAGGATCTTATTATGTAATTTTGGCATCACTTAATGTGTCGTGTAACGTTAATACTTATGCTATGCTCCAGTTCTTTCTTTTGTTGGAAGACACCATGAAGTTGGTAACTCTGGTACTAGCAAAACATTGCTTTTTAGTAATAAATAAGCAAAAGTTTTTAACAGAAAGCAGAGGCTGAGGAGAATTTTAGATAAGAGAATTTGAGGAATAGAATTACGGTTTTAATAGGGGTTGTGGCTTGTACTATGATTGTACTATTGTCTGTGAGTGTCTGGGATTGTACTATTTTACTATTGTACGATTTTACTGCACTGCTTGTCAATTGGCCATAATAATACATTTGAATTTGAATTTGCTGTGTGTACAGGTAAACTGAAATGCTCCTGTATAACAAATTTCTCTATCTTCACAATTATATGATAAATAATATATAACGCTGTTATGAGTCTGTATTCCAGTGAAGGTGGCAGGGGTGCCATGTTTTGCCTCCAGTTAGTTCAATTAGGAAGCTGTAGGCCTTTCTCTCTACCATCTGCATGACCCCAGCACAAGTTTCTAAGGCCACAATTTACACATTAGAAGAACATGATGAAGACATCTGAAGGGACAGGAATCAATGAGTTTTTGACTCGAGGACACACTGGTTATTTGGAAGCTGTGAAGCACAGTGTTCAGTAATGCCCAAACAGCATTCAGTTACCGGCTCTGCAAAATTCCTCTACAGACATGCTTTTTAAGACCAACTATGATTTCACCATCACAAGCCCAGGTTGCATGATTTGGTGCTGGAGAGTGCTAGTTTAATTTTCTTCCTGTAGGCTACTGATAACACACAGCTGAGCAGCCTTTTGGCTAAGATCAAGCATTTCTCAGGTATATGGAGTCTTGTTCACATAGAGGTTGAACAGCTGAAAGAACTCAAGGCTTACCAAGGACTGATTACTTTGATCATCCAGCATAACATACATTTTCACAGGCCTTTCTGGGTGCCCAGCAGGAAACGCTCTGGCCAGACTGTTGCCCTGCTAGAACCTTGCATTGCTATTATAGACTATGGCTGCAAGCTGAACTGTACAACAAACTAGTCAGGGATTGAACTGTACGGTCACCCGATGATGGTGCCAACCTCCCGGACTATAGACACATGCCCAGCCGAGGGAAGCCTCACAAGGAAGCAGTGTGCCAGCCAGACATGGACCAACAGACATACCCAGTACCTTACACCCTTGCCTTTCTGCAGGGGACAGGTCAACCTCCCTGAGTCCAGGATCAAGCAGCAGACAGCGAGCAAAAGCCATGCTTTGCACCAGAAGCCTGAGCTTTCCTGAAAAGGACTCCATTGAAGGACTTCTTCTCCAGCACACAGGCAGCCACCCCCCACCCACCCCCCACCCACCTTACTGCATGTCCTCATCCCAAGTGTAATGTAGAACTTGGACATGAAAAGATCACCTGAGCAGCTAAGCATACATGCTGCCCATCAAGATAACGATGATGCAGATCACGGGATTGTTGACTGACGAGGCACCAGGGAATGATTGCCTCCTCTTTCCTTTGTCCAGTCTCAAAGGGTCACCATTAAAGAAATATCATGTCAATTGCCCAACACTTAATCCTATTCTTTTAGCCCATTAAGATGCTAGCAGCGTCTAGCATGTTCCTGGGAACTACATGCTTGGTGGCTCATGCTCCAAGCCCCTCTAAAGGATATATAAAGAGAGCATCTGCCCATTGCGCTCTCTCTCTCTTCTCCTACCTAACCCCGCCCTATCTAGCCAACTTCAGTCTTAGCACTATCTGAAGTCTTCCCCATGTGTGCTGCTGGCCATCACATGGTTCCCCTTCCCTAGTATTTCCCCCATTTTTCGCTGCAAGATCGCCTTGTCATGTCAGAAGGTAAAATATCACCCAACCGATACATCTTGCTCATGCAACTGTCGCTGTCTATTTTATCTAATTTCTTAGCTCTGCACTGATTGAATGAGTGACTGATTTATTGTACATGAGTGTGAAACTATCCAGTAAAGAAACCATTTTATTTAAGATCTAGTCTCCTGGTCTATTTCTGGGGATCTGAATAACTCAGCTCCGGTATGCACAGGTCATTGCTCCCTTAAGCCAATTGTTAATATTAATAATATTCATAATTCCCCATCTTTATTAAGTAAATAAGGCAATTTGGCTAACAAGACATATTTTGTGGCAAGATCTTTGCCCATACCCAGCACTGCAGACCATGATGCAATTAGCCATGGTGTCATCTGATTCTTTGTTTGGTGTAGTGGTTAAGTGCGCGGACTCTAATCTGGGAGAACTGGGTTTGATTCCCCACTCCTCCACTTGCACCTGCTGGATGACCTTGGGCAAGCCATAATTCTGATAAGAGCTTTCTTGGAAAAGGGCAGTTTCTGTCAGAGTTCTCTCAGCCTCACCTACCTCACAGGGTGTCTGTTGTGGGGAGGGGAAGGGAAAGGAGTTTGTAAACCGCTCTGAGACTCCTTTGGGTAGTGAAGGGTGGCGTATAAATCCAATCTCTTCTTTTTCTTCTTCTTCTTCTTTATTGTCAGATCTCTCCTCACTAGAGCTGGTAGTGGTGGGAGCGGATGAAGACGGACCTGGATGACTGGTGTCAGGTTGCAGAACACTGTGACATGCTTGTTGCTGCTGCACTCAGAACACTTGACACTGACTTTGCAGCTCTTTGCAGAATTGTCCATAGAGGCACAGCATCTGAAGCAGACCTTGTACTCCTTTAATAGGATCTTGCATTCTCCTAGTGGCCTCTTTCTTAACTCACAGCATTTCTTTAGTGGGTGTGGCTTCTTGTGGAGTAGACAGATCTGCTCTGGTCTTTCCTCTCCTTTAGGTCTTGTCACCATGCTTGTCACCTCTGTCTTCCATACGGTTGTTAACCACCTTAGGTTTAGTGTCTTGGGAAGCTGTCTTCTCATGGGGTGGATTCCTGCTGGAAGTGAAAACAACAACATGGGGATCATTCTTCAGCTTGGCCATTTGCTTGACAAAGCTAACAAGGACAGAGAATGGGGGGTAAACACTTCAGTGTGTCTTCTTGTGCTGCTCCACTATATAGATCCATTTCTTTTGTACTACATGTGGCAACTTCCCTATGATGTTCTTCTGAGGCATGAAACGGTCCAGGCATGAAGGCCCTAGCAGGCATGGATTTTGCTTGGCAGCTACCAAATCTAATAACCTGCAGTGATCCTTGGTGGCTATGTTATGAGGGCATTCTCTATTTCTGCTGATGTCTCAAATTCAAGACAGTGCTCTGACTGGATCGCTTACATATGCCACATGGATGTGTTCTGCCTCGGCTGCTGACACCTGTCCCAACCAAGTGGCTAAGAGGATGAGCTCTTCAATGGCTGAGAGTCTCATGCCCCTGATGGCATAGTGGAACCGGGCAATCACTGAACTTTGTGATGCTTCCCAACACCAGATCTCCTCTGTTCATCCATGTCATTAGGCGGCATCTGGTGAAGAGGTCTCTGTAGACGTAAAGTGGCTTTTGAAGTTCCTCTCCAGGTGCAGAGTGCTCCCCTGCAGATGTTGCATGCACCATCCTCCGACAAGAGTCTTGGATGAGCTCACCTACTGAGCTCCTAGTAGATGGCTTTCATGTGAATTGTTGATCCTGCGGGGAGTTGGCATGAATGCTGGAGCATCTGTATCAAGCACATAAAGATGTCCTGGTATAGAGCCAGGCTAGTTCTTGATGGAGCTCAGGGCTGAGGCTCTGTGTTCTGAGACATACAACAGCACTTGCTGGGTCTAGTCCATCAACTCCAGCTCCTTCAGGCAGAAGTCCGGCTCCTCCGATCACATAGCTTGCTCAAGGCCCTTGGCCTGAGCTAACACTTCACCTACCACCCTTTCTCTTTCAAGCACAGCCAGCTATGCTTCCCAGTTAGCTAGATTTGCCTTCAGATTTTCTTCTTTCTTGGCAAACTCTACCCCTTTGCTAGCCACTGTTGTGTTGGCCTTCACTTCAGCAGCAGTGATGGCTGTAGCGCTTGCTGTCGATCTTGCGGAAGAGTGAGTGAGTTTGGATGAAGCCCTGGAGGAACTTGCTGTCCTGAAGGACCTTGAGGAAGATGCTGGTCTGGACTTTGTGATCTTTGATGTCCTGTCACAGACCAAAGTCATTGCCTCATCCTGCAACTCCTGCCCCTCTGTCTGCAGGGTGTGTCGTTTCAGATCCTGATGTGCATCTTTGATTCACTTTTCTAGCTCCTCGTTTTCATCTTCCACTCCATATCCAGCTTGTGTAGGATGTGACAGATCTCCTCTGTATGGAGCAGCCAGGTGACACTGCAGTTTATTAGGCTTGCTCTGATTTTGTTCATGTCCTTCAAACTGTTTGCAGCGCTGGTAGTCTTTAATTCATTCTCCAGTTTATTCCAGACCTTGGCATAATTTCTGTGGATCTCCATCTTCTTCACTTCCAGAGCTTCCTTCATCTTACTGATCAGTCTCCTTATCCTTTTGTCTGTCTGGGTTACCGGAATCTGCCATATTTGTTTCCTTAGAATTTCTTAAGATGACTGCTATTGCTTCAACTTGCCACCAGGTGGAGCTGTGTGCTTGATCAAAAAAGTTAGTTGGGCACAGTTACTCTGGCCTGTTTCTAGATGTGCAGCTGTGAGTCTGTCCCCAAGTCAATTAAACTCTAGACCTGGTTTATGCTTGTTGATAGGCATAGCTGGAGCACTTGTGGTGCCTGATCTATCCTGTTTTAGCTAGACACAGTTAGGTAGATCCTTGTGTTTTGAGATTTCTTCAAAATTGCATACAGCACCATCTTCATGGAGCTGCCAAAATGATGATTTGAATGAACGGTTCTGCACATGCATGAAAGACATTTTTTTAAAAAAAGGATGCTGCCTGTCCACCCACTCCATGGTTACCATGCAGCAATAATCTGAACGGTCAACCAAGGAGTGAGTACGCTGTGAGGTGGATTTATGGTGAGATATCTGATCAAAATTCTCAGTTACAGAACAAAATGGACAAATTAGAGGCGGGACCAGAGTGCAGCAAGCCTGTCGTCTGACCGCAGCCTAGGTGACATCTAACCAAAGCAAAGCGATAGCATCGCTTTCCTTCTTTAGCATACTTGCTATTACTTTGAACAGGTAGATAGTACAAAAGAAACACAGAAGGAAAGTCTATTATTTATCTCATATTAGAACAATTTTTTTAAAATACTGTGGAAATTCACTGATAGAGGATAAAGTGATGGCCACAGGAATAAACAGCTTTAAAGTGGGATTCATAGAGGATAGGTCTGTCCGTGGCTACCAGTCATGGTGACTGAGGGGAACCTCCACATTTAGAGGCACTGAAAGGCAAAACAGGGGAAGGGCTTGGCCTCTATACACTGTTGTTGGCTCTCCAGAGGAACTGGTTAGCTACTGTGGGACAGGATGCTGGACTAGATGGACCACTGGTCTGATCCAGCAGGGCTCTTCTTATGCTCTTATGTGTAGAAGCCCCCCGCAAAAAAAAACACTGCCATTTCAGAAGATATGGAACAAAACCTCCATGTGGAAACAGCCATTGTTAATTTATACTTAAAGCAGTTGCAATCCACCCCAATTTATTGTATTCTTAAAAGGGATGTTAAGAGAAGACTGATCCTAAAAAGGCATTAATTAACCAAGAGCAGCTATAATTTACCTGACTGGTGGTGGAAACTGCTGTCAAGTCATAGCCAATTTATGGTGATCCTGTAGGGTTTTCAAAGCAAGAGACAAACAGATGTTGACTTCCATTCCAGTTCCTGTCCCTAGTTAGGTACCCTGGAATTCCTTAGTGGTCTCCCATCCAAGTACTAGACAGGGCCAACCAAGTTTGGCAGCCAGGATCTGACCAGAGTGGGCTAGCCTGGGCCATTGCAGGTTGGGTTACACGTAACTTAGCAGACACTGGAACATATAAATGAGAAATCCATGTCGCCCTCTAGCCAGAACAGTATTTATTAAGGATGTACACAAAATCTTTTTTTTTTGTACTCATAGTTCATCTATTTAAAAACTTGATTTGTATTTTGTACCATATTAAAGGTTTAGGTGTTACAAATGGTGTGGAGAAATGTCTTCGACCCTAGAAATCACACTGATATTCTAGTAACTGGGATTGTGCTAATGTACTAGAGGCCAGCTGAAAGTTCGTTGCTGGCAAGCAGGAAAATACAGAGGCTAAGTCATTGTTCCCCTAAGTTCTCCAGTGCTTAGAGATGCAAGTGGCCCTGACTGCAGTGGGATAAAAGGTTTACTATCTAACAACTCAGCTAGATTGTCTCACCTAGGGACAGAGACTGGGAAATCCAAATGGCTAGATCAGATTAAAATTCGGGGGTGGTGGTGTACAATAAGCCGTAAATTGTTTCCACAGGGAATTATTGCTCCAGTTTAGCTTCTTAACTAGATTAACTACTTTACACACAGTATCATTTGCCAGTATTTGCTCTGCCGGTTTCCTCCCAACTTTTAGTTTCCTGCCAATTTCCTTTCCATGTTTTTTTCAGAAAATCTTTTCACTGATGTTTCTGGAAGGAACTCACTCGAGGTATTTTTTTGTGGAGTCTATATACTTTTGCCGCACTTTTAAAGGTTCTGCCCATATCTAATCACTACTCAGCCACCTCCCCCTCTCAAGCTGCATCTTTCTTTTTAAAAAGGACAAAACTCCTTGTGGACATGTTGACATACCACTGTAGCGAGGTGGTGGAAGAGGCTGTCAAGTTGCAGATGACTTATGGTAACCCTGTAGGGTTTTCAAGGCAAGAAACAAGCAGAAGTGGTTTGCCATTTTCTGGCTCTAAATAGCAACTCTGGACTTTCTTGTTGAGTTCCCATTCAAGTCAGGGCCTCTCAGAGGCTGAGAAAGGCCCAGGCCACGTCCATTTTTTGACGCCCTGGTGGCAATGGTGATGGAGGCACTGAACTTTGCTGCCACTGCCAATGGAGGAGGATATTACTTCATAGTGTGCACTACAGATGGTGTGGCCTAGGAATGGGACACAAGTTTAGCTGTATAATGAATGTTTTCTTATTCCAATCATGTCTGTGTATCTCTGGCACTGTATGTATAACCACATTTGGAGATAACGTCAAAAGTCTAAATTTGAGGCCCTCTGTAAACTTGAGGCCTGGGCCAAATGGCCCTCCTGCCTCCCCACCCCAGTAGTCTCTGATCCAAATACTAACCAGAGCCGGCCCTGCTTAGCTTTTGAGACCTGACAAGATTGGGCAAGTCTGGGCCATCCAGATCAGGGAAAGAGGAGGAAGAGATTGGATTTATATCCTGCCTTTCACTACCTGAAAGAGTCTCAGAGCAACTTAAGATCTCCTTTGTCTTCCCCTCCCCACAACAGGCACCCTGTGAGGTAGGTGGGGTTGAAAGAGCTCTTTCAAGAACTGCTCCTGAGAGAACAGCTCTGAAACAACTTGTGACTGACCCAAGGTCACATCAGCAGCTGCATGTGGAGGAGTGGGAAATCAAACCTGGTGCTCCCAGATTAGAGTCCACACTTCTAACCACTACACCAAACTGGGAAGCGAGGAGTTTTGTTTTACAGTAGAGTAGTATCCCTAACATTCATTTTTTTTCTCTTTAATATGCTGACTACTAACATACAGCTCCTAGCTGTACAAAGGAAGGTTACTGAGTTATCAAAACCCTGTTCATAAGATACAGCGAGAACATGTACTGTCTGTACACTTAATTGTTCTTTGTATGTGCACTGAGTAATTCTCATGTTACCATCAGTGCATGTACAGTTGAACATATGATACACTCCCCACATTTTTCTAGGTACTAGTCTCTGATTTCCTTCATATAGTAAATGTATGTTGACTCTTTCATACGAACAGATGTATGCAAATTCACTGTAACGTGTGAGCAGGATGCAAGCAGAAATTGGGAGGAGTACTTATCTCCATGCCTGACTTTCACTTGAATGAAAACACATTTCTGATTCTCTGGGGGACCTGGGACTCCCAGAGTGATTGGAAAATGGGGGGGGATAGGCTACTGGGATACTGAATTTCAATCTAAGGAGGAGAGGTTTCCCATAGCTGAGGATTAGGGGCTTGGAAGGTGAGATGGGAAGGAGGGTGCGTAATAGGTTGCCAGGTCTCTGAAATGCCAGCAGGGGATGGGGGACATTCTGGGATGGGAACTGATGTCATGTGAGGTGCCTACATCACCCAGAAGTGATGTAGGTATGTTGGTGATGTCGGGGGGACACTCTGGTTTTTGGGCAAAACTCTATAGTAAAATCAGGCATGAAATAGGCATGTTGCATTTATTACTGGGGGGGATTTCTTCCTGCTGGCCAGCTGGCTAATGGTGGACAGGAGCCCCCCCCCAACATAGGCAATCCCCTGCCCCCAACTGGGGAATATTACAACAAACAAGACCACGGTCTATATTAGCCAATACAACAATAAATCATCGTGTACAATTAGACAATTTTTGTTTGTTTTTATATGCTATGGGTAGATTTCAATTATTAACATAATTACAACAATATCACCACAGTATAAGGTTTAAAGCTTCGCAGTACATTCAAAGTAATAGTTACTAGTTACAGAAACTGTAACTAGTCTTAATTGTCTTAATTGTTTCTGTAACTAGTAACTGTATTACTTTGAATGTACTGCCAAGCTTTAAACCTTATACTGTGGTGATATTGTTGTAATTATGTTAATAATTGAAATCTACAGATAGCATATAAAAACAAACAAAAATTGTCTAATTGTACACGGTGATTTATTGTTGTATTGGCCCAACTGGGGAATGGCAACCTTAGTGTGTAAAATGTGTGTGTGTGTGTGTGTGTGTGTGTGTGTGAGAGAGAGAGAGAGAGAGAGAGAGAGAGAGAGAGAGAGAGAGAGAGAGAGAGAGAGAGAGAGGCTTCGAGACCAGTCCTCCTCCCCTATCAGCAGGAGTCTCAGTAAGCTTGTAGATGTTTATTTTGAATGGGGAGGGCTGGGCTGTTAAAAAATACAGCCTTAGTTCTAGATAAGGCGGAGCTCCATGTTGCCCTGGGAATACCATCTTGCATCACCCTGCTGTGTCAATACAGTACACGTACAAAAGAAAGGGGGCGGCACCTTAATGGTGATGAAAGTCCTGACATAATGAAGATGTGATCCTTCACTGTATCATATGGAGGAGAAAGTCCGACTTGCCAACTTCTTAGAAAAAGCAGAGGAAAGAAACCAGCTAGGAAACTGTCCTGTGAGAGGGCTTCAACTGGAAAGGTGGTGGCTCAAGTGGTTAAGACGCTGAACTGCAGGCTGTGGAAGGTCAGTAGTTCAGCAGTTCGAGACCCGTGAGTGCCGCATGACGGGATGAGCTCCCATCTCTAGTCCCAGCTCCTGCCAACCTAGCAGTTCGAAAGCAAGAAATTGCAAGTAGATAAATAGGTACCACTTCGGTGGGAAGGTAACAGCGTTCCGTGCACCTTGGTGTTTAGTCATGCCGGCCACATGACCACGGAAACATCTTCGGACAGCGCTGGCTCTTCGGCTTTGAAACGGAGATGAGCACCGCAACCCAAGAGTCGGATTCGACTGACTTTCGAGAAAGGGAACCTTTACCTTTACAGAGAAAATAACGATCAAGTGTTTTGTGTGGAAACAGAAGTCAAGAGCTGCAAGCGCAGGGGTTGCGAACAGTTGCTCACCAGCTATTGGTAGCTTGCCAGGTGCCTCCAACAGCTGGTAGAGCCCCTGGAGGACCCAGGAAAAGTTTGCAAAGAGATCTGCTCCAGGCATATTGGAAAGCTTTTCATTTCATAGGATTGTCTCTGTGCTGCTTAGCAGACAGCTTCATTTCCAGTGCTTTTTCCTAGTCCATATTCTGTTTCCAGGACAGAACAAGATTTGTTAACATCCTGGGGGGCAGTTACAATTGCCAACCTCCAGGTGCTGCCTGGAGATCTCCTGGTGTTATACCTGATCCCTAGATGACAGAGATCAGTTCCCATGGAGAAAATGGCTGCTTATATGCCAGTGATGTCCCTCCCTTCCCCAGGCTCCTCCTTCCCCAGGCTCCACCTCCAAAATCTCCAGGTATTTCCTATCCCAGAGTTGGCAATCCTGGGGGTGGTGAAGCTGCTCAGGATTCCCCCCCATTTTTAGCTCTCATTATCATGTGAGAAAGGACCCAATTCCCTATTTGTTTTCCACAATCAGGCCATAGTTCTATTCCTTTGCTGTTTCCTGTTGCAGTGTAACTGGAGGCGCGGCTTGAATAACAGTGAGTGAGAAACTTCCTGCTGGACTGGAACAGCACATGCAGCTCTTCCAAAAGCTAGTCCTAGCTGCAAAGAAGACACATTCTGCCTTGTACACAGGTGCTCGCTCAGAGTTGGTATGAACAGGTAAGGCTTCTTTTTGGGTGCTTGCTCTATGAGGCTGTGTTGTTGTTATTGTTATTGTATGGCATTGTGTGTAGAATAGTAAAGGCTGTAAGGGAAGTGGGACCCTGCCTCAGGCCTCACAGTTTGCTGCTCACCAGAGAATAGAATTGCTCCAAGAGATATGGGCAAGAGGGAAAGATCCAGGAATGAGCACGGAGGAATGAAGGCGAGGAAAGGGGGGTTGTTTGTATTCAAGAGAACACAGGTTATTGCACTTTGAAAAGCCATCTAGTCTGGAGAGAAGAGAGCTGATAGGACTGCATCGCTCCAAACCACAGAAAGTAAAGAACCTAGGAGAAAGCTGCAGCTGGATTCGTAACCAGGTGGGGCATGTCGGCTGGGCAGGATGTCACTGCTGGAGGGCAAAGACTGTGTGATGTCCTGGTTTATGCTAAATGACTGAAAGAAGCAAAGCAATCCAGAGTACATGAAGGCAGTGCTCTCCAAACTGTTAATACTTAAAATGCGATTCTCACAATACAAGAACTCTCACAATACAAGAACTCGTGGGCACTCCATGAAATTGCTGAGCAGTCGGGTTAGAACAAATAAAAGGAAATACTTCTTCACCCAAAGAGTGATTAACATATGGAATTAACTGCCACAGGAGGTGGTGGCAGCTACAAGCATGGACAGTTTCAAGAGGGAATTAGATAAACATATGGAGCAGAAGTCCATTAGTGGCTATTAGGCACAGGGTATAGATGGGAACTCTCAGTCTGGGGCAGGTGCTGCACTCTATTCTTTGTGCTGGAGGGGGCAGCAGTGGGAGGGCTTCTAGTGTCCTGGCCCCACTGCTGGACCTCCTGATGGCACCTGGTATATTTTGGCCGCTGTATGACAGAGTGTTGGACTAGATGGGCCATAGGCCTGATTCAACATTGGCTTCTCTTATGTTCTTATGTTCTTATGTTCTTCTGTCTATGCAGGTGGTTATTGTTAGAGGCAGACTGGTCATTTAATGGCGCTGGGATAATTCCGAGTGGGTGGGTGGGTGCCCTGGATGGCCGGCAGAAAGGCTAAAGGGGCCATTGGTCACAACAGCCAGTAGAGACATCTCCAAAGAGGCAAACTGCAAAGAGGAAAAAGAGGCCAGCCAAGGGATGGGATGGGATGGGATAGGGGGAGGTGGCCCTGACCTCGAAGGGGAGGGTTGCCCAGGACCTTCTTTCTCAGAAGATTCCTGCGCTGTTTCTCTGGGCCTTTCTGGCAGCTCCAGCCTCCAGCACAGTCCAGGTTTGTCTGGGGCAGAGCAGAGCCCAGCCTCAGTGCCGCGTTACTTCTGTTATGAGTATGCCACGCCGACACCTAATCCATGTTCACGTGGGAGTAATTCCCACTGAAGTTAGTGGGCTTTACTCCCGTTGTAGATCACGTGAATCATGTAAATTAGGGAGAGGAATGTTCTTTCTTCCTGGTGTTAGGTTAGGCTACATTTAGAAGTGAAAGTAAGCAGATGCCTTCTTCCTCCACACACCCGTTTTACTTATCTGTGCTCTCTAGATGGAGGAGGGATGACGGCGGCGGGGAAAGAATGGCTTTATAAGGCAAAGTTTCAGTCCTTCATAGACTGAAGAGCTTCTGGCCGCAGCAACTCCTGCCATTTTCCTGCAGGCTCTGGTAAGAGGAGGGAGCGCTCCAGGGGCTCACTTGAAAATAAGGTTGGCAGATCTGTATAATTAAAGCAAACAATTAGTTTGTGGTTTACTTTATTGAGCTGTTGGACTGAGGTGGGGTAGCCGCATTGGTATGAAGTAGCAGAACAAAGCTTGAGTCCAGTGGCACCTTTAAGACCAACAAAGGTTTATTCAGGGTATGAGATGTCGTGTGCATGCATGCTTTCTTTAGGTTTGTTTATCTTCACCATAGTACGAGGGAGTGGCTTGAACTTCTGGCCTCTGTTATCATCCAGAATGTGTAAACTATCCAAGACATCTGGCTTTTCCCTTTGCTCAACTACTCCCTCCCATTTTGGAATTTTTTTTGTATAAAAATAAGGAAAATTATTTTCTTTCTTTCACTGAATCTCAGAAATCGAGCTCTGGCTCTTGAAAGCTCATGGTGGAACGAATCCTTTAAGATGCCACTGAATTCTGTAGTGTAGGGAAGTGTCTGTGTAGGATAGATTCAGGAGCTGAATGTTTCTGCCTTCTACTTCAAACAAAACTACATTTCCAAGCATCCCCAACAATGGCAGGCACTTGTCTAGTAGTGAGGAGACATCCTGGTAGGTTTCTACACAGGCAGGGGATTGTGTGGTTTTTCTGTTGCTGGTGCAGCTGCAGATAGTGCATTGGCAACAGGGCTTCCACGTTGCATGTTTCCCTATCCCTGTCCCCAAGCCATGGCCAACCCCTCTCACCTGGGCTGCTGGGACTTTTGCAATTAAAAAAAAAAAGATGTAGATATGCCTTTCCCTTATATATCTGCAAGGAAAAGGGCTAGAAGCTTACCTTTTGAAGATGAATGCTGAGAAAACAGAGACCCTGTCGCTCCTGTTGTTACAATGACATATTGATATAACAGTATTCTCGTACTGAAGGAGGAAATGGCAGCTACAGGGTCAGGGAAAACAGCTGCCATGTGGGTGAGAAAATCCAAAATTCTCCACTCACAGGGCAGCCATTTAGGCAAAGTGGGATTGAGAAAGATTGAAGAAAAGATGGAGAAACCCCAGGAGGTGCACAAACGCACCATGATGTTATGAGGAAGCAGGATCTCACTTCCCCAAAGCACTGAATCCGGAGCAGATAACATCTGCAGAAATGGCCCATGTTCCTTTTGTTGGATGAATTGATTGAGCCTGCTGAAAGTAAGTAGACAGTGCTTGAGAGGCAGAAGGGCACGTCCTCGGCCGTACAAAGACTTAGCTTTGGAAGCTGTAATGTCTTACAGCAAAGTTGGGTAAAAAGAACTCAAAACTGAACATTTCCCAAATGATATGTCCTCAGTCTCTGGCCCTTTGTGCACCTGTCCTTTTCATTGGTTTCTGAGCACATCTCAGTCTTTCATTCCACATTCCCTCTGGCTTTCACTGTCACTTTGTGGAGTAGCCCTGAGTCATTATCTTGTAGGAGTTTCCTAGGCTGTGACATGCTAATGGAGGAGCTGTAGAGCATTTTTGTGTTTTTCAGGACTGGATACCATGCCCTATTTATTTTTAAACTTCCTTTTTTCCTGTTGAAATTGTGTTTCATAGATTGCTTTCCATTGTGTTACTGTTATCTTCTGCCATACTATAAACATGTACTTTTTTTACATCCAGTTTTTATGGAACGTGCAGGTTGCATGTCATTTATAATGTGGATTTCTTGGCACAGTAATAATGAAATGATGGCTGAGTTTTATGAAGAACAGCCTGTACGAGGAGAAATGGAATATGACATAAAATTAATCATGGGTTCAGCAGATGGTTCACTGGGGAATTCAGTGCCCTGAGCTCCCAGCAATTTTTAAAAGCACTTCCCAGGTGCCTGTGAGCTTGATTCCTCTTGGGACCACGGCATGAAAGGGTATGTATATGTTCAGCGTTTGTTGTTGTTCAGTCGCACAGTCAAGTCTGACTCTTTGCGACCCTATGGATCACATCATGCCAGGCCCTCCTGTCTTCTGTTGTACTCTGGAGTTTGCTTAAGTTCATGTTCGTTGCATCGACGACAGTGTCTAACCATCTCATCCTTTGCCGTCCCCTTCTTCTTTGACCTTCAATCTTTCCCAGCATCAGGGTCTTCTCCAGTGAATGCTCCCTTCTCATTTGGTGGCCAAAGTATTTGAGCTTCAGCTTCAGGATCTGGCCTTCCAGGGAACAGTCAGGGTTGATTTCTTTTAGGAATGACTGATTTGATCTCCTTACAGTCCAAGGGACTCTCAAGAGTCTTCTCCAACACCACAGTTCAAAAGAATCTATTCTTCTGCACCCAGCCTTCCTTCTGGTCCAACTCTCGCAGCCATACATTACTAGTGGGAATACCATTGCTTTGACCATACAGACTTTTGTTGGCAGGGTGACGTCTCTACTTTTTATTATGCTGTCTAGATTTGCCATCGATTCCCTTCCAAGGAGTAGTCATCTTTTAATTTCATGGCTGCTGTTACCATCTGCAGTGATTTTGGATCCCAGGAATGTGAATTCTATCACTGCTTCCACAACTTCCCCTTCTGTTTGCCTAGGAGTGATGGGGCTGGATGCCATGATCTTAGTTTTTTTGATGTTGAGCTTCAAGCCCACTTTTGCGCTCTCCTCTTTCACCCGGAGCAAGAGGCTCTTTAGGTCCTCTTCACTTTCTGCCATCAGAGTGGTATTGTCTGCATATCTGAAGTTATTGATGTTTTCCCCAGCAATCTTAATTCCGGCTTGTGATTCATCCAGGCTGGCATTTCGCATGATGTACTCTGCATATAAATTAAATAGGCAAAGTGACAATATACATCCTTGTTGTACTCCTTTTCCTATGCTAAACCAATCGGTTGTTCCATACCCAGTTCTACCTATTGATTCTTGACCCTTATACAGGTTTCTGAAGAGACATATGAAGTGGTCTGGTACTCCCATCTCTTTAAGGACTTGGTGTTCAGCTCTTACTCTGTGCCATTTCTCTGTTTTAAACAGGGGTCATTTTGTAGAAAAAGAGGTGCAGGAGCTCATTAGTGTAACTCATCAGCATAACTTATTTGCATATGCCACACCCCCTGACATCACCGGAAGTGTGTCAGAAGGCAACACCCTCCACTCTGGACTGTTTTGGATTGCTAGCTATGGGGCAGGGGGGAAGCGTGCAGATCTGCCTTCACAGAGGAGGGAGAGCCTGTATCTGAATAAACCTTGGTCTTAAAGGTGCCACTGGACTCTTTTGGATGGCCGACAAGTGCAGGAAAGTGCGTGGCTGCTTGTGGGTCAAGAAGCATGGCGTGGACGATGCGCATGGCCTCGAGCAGGTAGGGGGCCAGGGCGGTGGCATGGCAGAGGCGCAGGAGGAGGCCAAGTAGGTACAGGAGGCTGGGGTGGAGCTCCTTGCAGGCCTCACGGGAGTTGCCAGGGCCCATCTTGCAGAGGTGCTGCGCCAGGGCCAGCATGAGGATGGGCAGAGCCTGCATGGGCTGGGTGCCATGGCTCAGGCAGTGGCGAGCAGCTCGAGGGCCAGCTTGCAGCAGCACTCCGCTGGGTCGGCCAGCGGGCTGGGAAAGGCGTGGGGGGGCTGCTGGGAGCAGAGGGTGGAGCTTTCTGCATGTGCCTGCCCCCTGGGCTCCTTACTGCCAGAGCTTCGCTCCTCTGCGCTCCTGCAGGAAATGAGCCCTGGTTTTAAAACAGTTCCTGGCAGCTGCTACTTGCCCTATTTCGACATTTCATGTGTTCTGCTAAGCCATTTCATTGCAGGAAATAATATCCAGATGATCCCTTCTAGTGACTTCATGCATGGGGGCTTGTATCCTCTTATTTCCATTAGAGGAAGGTTCCTTGGGACACAGGGATGCTTCAGACTTGGCTTTGTGGTATGCTAGGGTATGAGCTGTGCAAAAAAAAAAAAAAGGTGTATATGCAGGGGGAAAGCATGAGTAGCCTTGGCCAAGTCAGACAGATTTTCCTACCTACCTGCAAAGTGCTCAACAGGTTTGCATTGAAGGTACCACCCATTTGCCAATTCTGTTGTTCTGAAATATTTGGATTGTCTACCTAATAATTTCATTTCTGGTTCCAGATAAACCATGTAATATTCAGGAACGTTATATGTGTTTCCAGAACAGAGGGTTTGTTTTTGTTTTCTCCACGAGTTGTGGGAGAATGCTGTGATAGTGATACATCGGAACGGAGGAAAGATGAACTCCAAAGACTCTTCTGATGCAGATTTGCGAGAACGGAAGAAGTTCCTTCCTCCTGCTGAAACATCTAAGCCAGGAGAGACACCAGGTAATGGCACCTTCTTTTTGTGGCAGGAAACTGACTTGAGAGATTTGGAGGGGCCAGTGGACAGAACAGAAGTGTGTGCTCAACAAAATATTTCTGCTGTTAACTCCTAGATATACTTAGGAATATTCATAGCTGCACCTTCAAAGAATGCTCAGACCTTTGTTCACCTTTTCCTCCTAGTTACACATTGTGTGAATTAGAGGTAGGAACGCATGGCATTTAGCAAGCCATCATATCGCCTTTGTAGCATTTCAGATGACATAAGCATTAAGGCACCTTAACATTACACCTGGATACCTCTTCATCATAAGACACTCAACAGTGTCTCCCTGCAATCATGAGAACTAGGAATATAACTAGCCCACTGAATGCAAAACACAAGTAGTTATAAATGTGTGTGAATGCCGGGTATTCTGACTAAACTAGCAGAGTGAATAAACACAGCACAACACTTGTATATTAGCTTTAATAGAAAACTTTACTTACTAATGAGGAAAGGTAACTGGGAGGTCAAAGAAACAAACAAAGGATAAACATCCTTTCTAACTGATCTAATCTACATCTTGACTTCTAAGCCTCTTGTGAGAACAGACTAAAGGATAAGAACAAAGAACAATAAAACTGAAACCCAATGCTTACTCACTAGCCCATCCTCAACCTATTGATTACCCAATTATTTTTGGCCACTGTGTGACAGAGTGTTGGACTGGATGGGCCATTGGCCTGATCCAACATTGGCTTCTCTTATGTTCTTATGTTCAATTGGAGAATCCCAATACTAACTAATTTTGTATTTTATCACCTTATTCTGGTGGTAAATATGTGCAGGTTCTACCATTGGCTCCGTAACCTTAACTAGCTATCCTAGTGGCAAAGAAAATCCACATCAAGTTGACTAAATCCTCTCCAGGACTAAATAGCCAGGGCCACATCAAGGTATTTAAGGTCCTTTTCAGTAACCTTACCCCAAACCTTATTTTATTTTGTATGTTTTAATTTTTATCTTATATTATTTTAAGCAGTTTTATGCCAGACATATATATTTTTACTTCCTGTGTTTTAATGCAGATCCTAGTCTGCATTTTACAACTTTGTATTTGCAACGGCCATTGGCCATATGCAATAAATTGAACTTATCTGAACCTTAACTAGCTAGGACATTAGCGTGCATAAACAAATACGTTCATTCTTTCATGACAGCAGGATGAGAACTTGCAAATCCCAACAGTGTTTTCTACATAGAGATGACTCCCCATGGTGCTCTTATTTCCTCTGTGATTGCAGTGGCATGCCAACATAAGATTATCCATGTTCACCTAGGTCCCTCCTCACATCCCCTCCCACACAAATTGTGCCACTAGTGGATTCTGTGCTTCCCCCCCAAAAAAAATGGTAGCTGATATACGGCTGTAGTGTTAGAAGACTCTGTGTCAGTAATGGTTTCTTTAAAGTTTCACACTGTGTCCATTGTTCTGTGTTCCCTATCTTGTCCCTGCTTCTGCGCTTGCGTAGGTATGCTAGCTGTAACGTGGGAGCTGCCGCTTGGTGTTATCATGGTGGCCTTGAATGCAGGCTTTGGGCTATTCTTGAGTCTATGAGAATTTTCCAGTCCTGTGAAGCCGAGGGGGTGGAGGGAGTCGTCTCCCGCCTATTAAGTAACTCTCCTGCTGGGAGTTTCCCGCACGCACGCTTAAAGTTCATTTGCTAGTTGCAGTTTTGCATCACACTAAAACCATGCTTGTGCAGCTTCACCCGCCATTCCTGACAATAACCGTTTTACTGTGGGTTTTAGCACTGCATTCCAATAAAACCTTTCTTGGTCCTAAGAATGCTTGGATCTACTTGCTTTTGAACCTGACACTCTAGCAATATATTAGCTATTGAAAGAGGTTGGCAAAAAGTCCACTGGGAGCAGGGAGGGAATGGCAGTCGGGTAGCTACAAGACAAGTGGCATAGGATGTGGACAAGAAAATCTGGATGTCCATACCTTCCTATCCACATCATGAGAAAACTCACCTCGAGTACAATCGTCACTGAAATATCATTTTAAAGCAAGTTCAGAAAACAATGAGCAAACATGTGAAGGAAGTAGAAGGGGAACAGATGTACAATGATACTGCATACAAGTTCAAATACAACGCAGCAGTTTGGGAGGCAAGTCATAGCAATAGGAACATGTAATACTGATGTGGAATGCTGCATGGGAAGCTATAGAACATGGTGTAATTCCAGTGGGTTGAGGTGTGGGTCAAGAATCTGCTATGATCCAAACCCTTTGGGTTAGATCTTGGCATGTAGAACATTTGCCCTTCTCTACTCAAGGCCTGACCCAATCACTTAGAATTGTCCTTAGTCGCTCATGCAGAGGTGAAGAAACCTAGAAATACTAATGAGTGTTTTTCCCCCCCGTCCTAGCTTGTGATCTGTCAATGGGCAAGATCAAGACATGGCTATCAAATGAAAGGGTTGTGAAATGTATAGCTTTCCTGTATCGAGTTGTCATCCTCTTTCTCCTCATTGGCATTGGAGCCTTAGTTTGTAAGTTATGCAGATTTTGATGCTTTTCCTTTCGGAACCTTTTCTTCATCTCTTCAGCTAGCAGATAAAATATGAGAGCCTCTAACCTGGGAGAACCGGTCTGATTCCCCACTTTTCCACATGCAGCTGCTGATGTGACCTTGGGTCAGTCACAAGTTCTCTCAGAGCTGTTCTCTCAAGGGTAGTTCTCGAGAGCTCTCCCAGCCCCACTTACCTCACAGGGTGTCTGTTGTGGGGAGGGGAAGGGAAAGGGAAACCACTCTGAGACTCCTTTGGATAGTGAAGGGAGGGGTATAAATCCAATCTCCTCTCCTCCTCTTCCTCCTCCTTCTATGAATATACTTTAATAAATTAAGGCAGCATCTTTTAAATTGTTAAATTTAACGTTACATTTAACACAAGTATTTATTCAACCTATGAATTATATATGTTGTTTCAGAAGAAATGGGTCTCTCCTAATTGTAAGATGGTTTTGGACATACACAAAAGAGGCTGTACCAAATAAGCCAAGAAACTTGTTCACCACCACCAATAAGATCAAAACTAAATGTTTGTATCATCAATATAGCTAATTATGAACAAGGATCCAGAGTGCAGAGATCAACAAATTTGCATAATAAGGATATGTACTAAGGGGGGATTCTTTTTTCCTGCAAACCTAAGGGAACCCCCAGGTTTGCAGAAAAATCTGAAAATTTAATAAAAACAAAAATGAAGAACACCAACTGAGATCTTTTTACCCAGGCTTTTAATTAGAAGGTTTATCTTACCAGCTTTTAAATGGTCTGCTTCTGTTTTATGAATAGTTTTTATGTTGTTTATGTCCAATGGAGATAGATGAAGATGGGTAGCCGTGTTAGTCTGTCTATAGCAGCAGAAAAGAGTAAGAGTCCAGTAGCATCTTAAAGACTAACAAAATTTGTGGCAGGGTACAAGCAGGGCGTGTTTGTTTTTTTTACAGAGATGCCATAACTCTCAATAGGGAAATGAAGTTTTCTATCTGTATACTGAGAGCTCATGAACTTTTAAACATTTTAAAAAGAATTTTGTTGAAGAGGTTCCAGAACTCCGTTCTGGCATGTTCCCCCAGGAAAAAAAGCCCTCAGTATGAGCTTTTGTCAGTCACTGCTCTGTCTGAAGAAGTAAGCAGTAACTCATGAAAGCTCATCCAGGGTTTCTGTTCTGAGGGAACAAGCTGGAACAGAGTTCGGAACCTCTTCGACAAAATCCTTTTAAAAATGCTTAAAAGTTTATGAGTTTTCAGTATATAGATTGAAAACTTCATTTCCCTCTTGATAGTTCCACTGGTGTAGGTGCTGTTACACTGGCAGACCTTTTGATCCAGTCCAAGTGATGCTCTTTCTTCTTACTGATGAGTAGGAATAGAGACTTTCCTTTCTTCTCTGCTTCAAATTAACTGAAAAGTGCCAGGAGGGACATGAACTTATTTACTACAGATTCTTATGTACTTGGGGGGGGGGGTTCGGCACAAGAGGACAAGATTTGGTGGTGCACTGTTTGATTCTGTTCCTTTTTCAGTTATAGGAGCGAAAGAGATTGAGCAGCTGGGACGTAGTTTGATATCCCCACCACAATGTGGTCCACCATGCCCACGTTATTGGATTGGATACGAGGGGAAGTGCTACTACTTTTCAAGGGAGAAACGGGATTGGGTCTCTAGTCAGCACTACTGCTCTTCACACAATGCATTCCTGGCCAGGATTGAAAAAGAAGAAATGGTGAGATGTGCAAATATTCTGTCTCCCCAAGACTGGCCCTTCTGAAGATATCTCTTACTCTACATATTTAAAAGCAGGCAAGCAATACATAAGCAGAAAGAGTAATACTATGGTTTGGTTGAGATGATGGCTGCTGTGCCAGAATTTACACCAGTATGGATAGCTAGTCAGCATCCTATCCTCCTCCAGCAGCAACATCAAAAACATAATATTAGAAAACTAAAAGCCCAAATAGCAACAGCAGACTGCTCTCATAGAGTCCCAGAAATCTGTTACCATCTATCATATATAATTTTCTTTCTGATAATGTCTCCCACATTGGCCAAGCATGACCAGTTATGATGCAACAGAACCCAGTCCATAATTTATCCCACAACACTGTGTGCAAATGTGCTACCAGGGAGATCCAACAGCATATCCCTTAGCACAGCTAATGGTCAGAAGCTGCTACCCATGCTTGTAACCACAAGCTCCAAGTCTCCCCTCTCCTGTCACTTCAAGGACCTCTGTTCAATCAGTAGCTTGTGTTCCTTTACTGCTTTGGTGGGTCGTAAATATCACAGTCCAGCATTCTAAAATCCGTCTCTTTTACTATTAAAAGGATTTTGTGATGTGGCTCAAAAGCAAAAATATCTATTGGATTGGGCTCCGGAGAGTCTTAAGGAAGGACTGGACATGGGCAGATGGAGAAAATGCCACGTGAGTGATCCTGTTTCCTTTTGGTGTTCAGTGGTGGGGCTTCAGTGTCTGCTTTAGGCAAATCTGCTGTTCAGTGTTTATAGGATATATGAGATGATCAGTCTTGCCCATATACTATTGTACAAAATCTCAACATTAACTTGAAATTGAGAGTCAGGTGCAATGATAATGCTGAGGAGCATGAAGCCCAGTTTCATTAGGACTCTATCATGTTTAGAGTGCTGTATCTAGGAGGCCCAGGTTCGAATCTCCACCCTACCATGGAAGCTGGCTGGTTGACCTTGGGCCAGTCACACACACTCTCAGCCTGTTATACCACACAGGGTTGTTGTAAGGATAAAATGGAGACAAGAATGATGTAAGTCACGCTGGGCCCCCAGTGGGCTGTAAATGTAGTTTAAAAAAATCTGATTCATTGTATCACAAATAGGCTACTTATCCTCCCTTTTTTGCCATCAAGTTGCAGCTGACTTATGGTGACCCCAAGGGAAGAGACGTTCAGAGATGGTTTGGCATTGCCTGCCTTTATGTTGCAATCCTGAACGTCCTTGGTGGCCTCCCATCCAAATACTAACCAGGGGTGACCCTGCTTAGTTTTCGAGATCTGACGAGTTTGGGCTATCCATGGCTATCCAGGTCAGGGAGAATGTGTGTGTATGTGTGTGTATTTATTTATTTATTTTAATTTTTTTTGCAGGGCAGGTAACAGTAGGTTGGCTGGTGGAGTACAAAGGGGGGGAAAGGAAGCAGGAAAAGGGGAGTGGCTGTGGGGGCTGCCAGGGGAAAATTAGATGCCCCTTGCAAGTCCTTGCAGGTTCCCTACTGCGCAACTGGGCCTGGCCCAGTGGCTTGCACTATGCAATTGGGCCATAGTTTTCCCAGGGAGAGGGTGAGAGATAGGGAAAGCTGAAGATGGGGGAAGATAACAATAGGCTGCCTGATGGGTAAGAAATAGGAAAGAAAGCAGGAAAAGAGAAGAGAGTATGGGGGCAGTCAGGAGGATTGAAAGAGAAATAGTGTGGGGAAGGGAATAAGGGGTAAAATGTGATGTCCTGCAAGTTCTTGAGTGTCCATCAGTTGTTATATATAATCAGGGCTCTTTTGTAGCAGGAACTCCTTTGCATATTAGGTGACACACCCCTAATGTAGCCAATCCTCCAAGAGCTTACAGAGCTCTTCTTACAGGGGCTACTGTAAGCTCTTGGAGGATTAGCTACATTAGGGGTGTGTCGCCTAATATGCAAAGGAGTTCCTGCTACAAAATGAGCCCTGTATCTAATTCTGAACTGGGCCTCTAGAGGAAGGATCAGAAATATACACAATGAGGCCAGAGACAAAAAGAGTTTTTCCCCTCTACAAACCCAAGGGAGGCACCAGGTTTGCAGAAAAGATGTGAAATCTCTAAAAACAGAAAAAAATTGAGATAACCCCCCCCCCAAGATCAGAAGCAACAGCTGTAGCTTTAAGAAATGAATGCCCACTCAGATCTCATGAGATGATATTTTGATATCTTGGCAGCCATATTGGGATTTGCGGGACAGCCACAGTTATATAGCTGAGCCTTCCAAGCTTTGGTTTCTGTCGGTCAAATGGGTAGGGGGAGAGATACAGATAAAGGTAAAATATGTAAAGAAGGGAAGAAAGCAGGGAAATGGAATAGAAGAAGCTAAAGGGGGAACTTTGGCCACCAAATGAGAAGGGAGCACTCACTGGAGAAGTTGAAGGTCAAAGAAGGGGACGATAAAGGTTGAGATGGTTAGATAGTGTCACCGATGCAACGAACATGAAATTGAACACATTTCAGAGGACGGCGGAAGACAGGAGGACCTGGCATGATCTGGTCCATGGGGTTGTGAAGAGTCGGACTCTACTGTGTAACCGAACAACAACAAAGGGGAACAGAAAAGGGATCAGAGAGAAAAAATGGGGAGCAGCTGCCAGGGGATAAAAGGTATGAAGGCTGAAGACTGGGGTGGGCAGCTAAAGGTAGGTTGGTGGGAGGAGGAGGAGAAGAAAGCAAGGAAAGGGAGAAGCTACAGAGGCTGCCAGTGGAAGGGAAAACAGAAACACTGACGGGCGGGGATACAGAGTAAAATGAGTTACCCCCATGCAAGTCCTCATGGGTCCCAAACTTGTGTTTGTGTGTATAGCTTGCTACAGTGATAAGCTGTGTGAATATTCTAAATGACCAGCTTGAATATGTGGCAGAGCCATATCAAGCTTATACGGAGACAGGTCATGGTGATGCGAAGTATCACAAAACTGGCTGGATGCGCTCATGATCCTGTTTCAACTGTTCATGGTAATGTAATAGATGTACATTTTTTCATACTCACATGAATATATAAGGCTACCTTATGCAAGTGCCAGCTAACTCAGAGTTGTCTAGTTCAACTGGCTGCTCACAGCCACTCTGATCATGGACCTTTCATCACTGAGTATATTTTGACCTATAGTATGAACTTGACTTGGCCAGTTGGGGTTAGTTATTTTGCCAATTTCTAAGAAGTATTGCGGGCTCATTTAGAACAGTTCTCAGCAGTCTGGATTTACACTAGTTAGATGACTTTCAGAATAATCACAGGACTCCATACACATGTAAAATATGTTAGAACGGGGTATCATGTACGCCATTTCAAGGAACAAGGGTGAACCTGATGTGATGGGCATTTATGATCTTTCCTATGGGTTTAAAAGAAGCTGTATAGCTGTAGCTTTTATACTTGTAACTGTTTTACTCCACTGCCTCCAGAAAGGTGGTACATTTTTCCAGTGTCCTCAGATATTCCTGCTGCTTTCAGGAAATGCCTAAATCTTACTTGACTCCTGTTTCTATTGTAGGATGGAGGTCACTGGAGAAGGAGGAGACTGTGCATTTCTAGACAACACAGGCAAAGCCATTGCTTCAGGATGCCACACAAAATTACCTTGGATCTGCAGCAAGCCTGATGCATATACAACAAAGGAAATTGCAGATACATAGGTGGAAGTGTGGGGTGGGGTAAGAAACAGCTACAAATGGAAGGGGTGTGGTTAGAGGAGAAATGGGCTGTACCAAAGGGAAAAGGGGTCCCAGTTAAACTCTACCACCTGGGGCCTGCGGAAATCTGGAACTGGCCCCTTATTGGGGAGCATATTGGTTGCTTGTTTACTTTTTATAACACTGGGCTAAATCCGCTAATAGAGAATTCTGTCAACACAAGAAGCCTTTGCACTGATGCAGCGAGGAAGACTCTTCCATAGTGAAGGATAAGTAGGATCCAACCCTTGTTACACAAGGATTTTCAGCCTCAAAGATATCAAGTGCAAAATTACATGTGCATAAGGCCTCTTAAATTAAGACTCTCTGAACACAAAAGCACTATATCACATAAAAGAATTGGTGCTCCTCTGGTGGAACATTTCTTAGACCACAATCAGAAAACCATGGACTTTTTGTTCTGGGTTATATTCAAATATAACAGATGGGATGATAGAATTCTATTGAGGAAAGAAACTGAATGGATTTTAAAACTGAGAACTCTGCACCCTAATGGGTTTGACAATATCCCCTGGCAGATGTCCATGTAGATAAGAGCCAAGACAAGCCAGGACAGCTCACTCTGCTAAAATGTGTATTCTGAATGGAACTAAAAAGAATCTGGCAGGTAGGTATGGTTCTTTAACAATTTAAATGAAGAATTCCTTGTGCTTATGTAATTGAAGTGGAGACCCGCAAGAAACTTGCGGGATGGTTATCCCATTCCTCACACTTTTGCTTCCTCCCCTCTCCCCCTACCTGTCTCACACTCTTTCTCCCTTCTGCCTCCCATTTTCTTACTCTCTGTCTCTCCTCCATGCATAATACTTCCTCTCTCTTTCTGAACCATCATCATTCTCTTCGTTTTCTGCCTCCCCACTTCATCTCGCTTTCTCTCTCTTTCTGTCCCCTACCCCATCACTCTCTTTCTGCCCCATCACTCTCCCAGCCTTCTGCCTGCTTCCTCCCCCACTCTGCACAGCAGCAACAGTAGTGGCGGTGCTCCCAGCCACCCACCTACTTTCTCTCCCCCCAAAGCAGCAGTGGCAGTGCTCTGGAAATCACATCTCCAAGCTACAGAGATCAATTCACCTTAGGGCTGCCAGCTCCAGTATGGGAAATTCCTAGAGATTTGGGGGTGGAGCCTTCGGACAGTGAGGCTTGGGGAGGCAAGAAGCCACAGCAGGGTATAATGCTGTAGACTCAACCCTCCAAAGCAGCCATTTTATCCAGGGGAACTGATCTCTGTCAGCTGGACAACAGTTGTAATTCTGGGTGATCTCCAGCCCTCACCTGGAGGCTGGCAATGGTAGTTTTCATGGAGGAAAGGGCTGGTTTGGAGAGTGGAGTCTATGGCATTATACCGGTCTGAAGTTCCTCCCCTCCTCAAATCCCATGCTCCCCAGACTCCACCCCTCAAATGTGCAGGAATTTCCCAACCTGGAGTTGGCAACCCTATTTCCTTCCCACCCAACAGCCAACCTACCTTTATCAGCTTCTCTGTTTTCAGCTTTCCATCTCCACCCCCCTCCTTCAGAGCCTCTACTTAGGAAAATTACAATCTTTCCCCACAGTGGGGACCAAAGCAGCTTACATTATTCTCACATCCTTTTTATCTGCACAACAACCCTGTGAGGTTGGTTAGGCTGAAAGTATGTGACTGGTCCAAAATCACCCAGTCAGCTCCCACCGCAAGATGGGGATCTTGCACACTCTGCTTTGAAGCTCTAACTGTTAACATCACTCTGGCTTTCATAGGGTGACTTCTGATAAGCAAGCAGCTGATAAGCAAGCAGCCAGACCTAGCTGAGTCATGCAAATAAGGTGGTATCAAATCACCCAGAGGGTGCTGCCTAGGGATGCCAGCCTCCAGGTGGGACCTGGGGATCCCCTGGAATTACTGCTCATCTCCAGACTACAGAGATACCTTCCCATGGAGAAAATGGATGCTTTGGAGGATGGAGTCTATGGCATTGTACCTCACTGAGATCCCGCTAACTCCCAGGCTCCATCCCCAGATCTCTAGGAGTTTCCCAGCTTGGATCTTGCAACCTTACCCCCCCATCCCCTGCTGGTGGCCATGGGGGACTGCCTAGGGTTGTCAATCTCCAAGTGGGACCTGGAGACCCCCCAAAATTACAACTGAACTCTAGACAGCAGAGATCTGTCTCCCTGGAGAAAATGGCTGCTTTGGAGGGTGGACTCTGTGTCATTATACCCTGCTGAGGCCTCTCCCTTCCCAAACCCAGCCCTCCTCCTTAAACTCTACCACAAAATCTCCAGGAATTCTCTAGCCTGGCATTTGCATCCGTTGTCAGGCCTGGTCCCAAGGCTGCCTCCTTGAATGACCAAAACAGACCTGGAAAGGGCCCTTCCCCTGCCTTTTACTGACAGAAACAGTAAAGTAGGACAAAATAGGCCACACAGAGAATGTTCTAATCTCTCACTATGGATGCCTGAAGTAGATCCCTGTAGAGGCTATTTCAACAGGTATTTGGAGGAATTCAACCCTCCCCAAGTTTGTTTGTATTTTAACTTTTTGGAGTTTTCTGCAGACCTAGGAAATCCCCTGAGTTTGTAGAAAAAGCTGTTGGGGGAGAGTGAGCTCTCTGTTGGTAGAAATAAGTATCCACACAGAGAACAGACTTTGGGAAATTGTATATAGATGTAGTGGATGTTAATGTTGGTTCAATTGTCTTAACTCATTATGAATTGCACTCTATACATACCCTGTGAAATTGTCCTGTGTTTTATTAATATGTTTTAAGTGCTTTTGAAATGATGTAATAAATATAATTTAATATTTTATATTATTTGAGTAGATTGCCCCTGACGAAGCAGCACATAAAACATGTAGGGGTTATACAATTATTATAGATTCTCTTCCTTTGCACCATTTGCCTTTCAACTGCATTTTGTCTTGCTGAAGCCCTCTTTCTTCTTCTTTACTTACCTATGTACCAGGAACAGTCTTTATTATTCAGTACTGCCCCCTGGCAAATCATCATTGTTCTTTTACCTTGGGACACATGGATTGTTAAACTGCTTAGCTGCTTGAAAAGTCATTCATCAGAGCCCAGCTTTATTCTAGTCTCTAGAAGCTGAATCTGAGTGAGGAATGTTTGCATTGTGCATATGACAAGGATTACATGTGAATAATGTTAGGATTGCAGGTCCTTCCTAGTACCTGGTGGGGGACTTTGGGGAGTGTTTCTGGAGGGGGCGGGGATGGCCCCGATGTGATAATGTCATGCAGAAATGATGTCATCATGTTGGGGAGCAGCACCCCACCTGCTTGCTTTCCAAGTGGCAAATTTGCAGGTTGGAGTAGAGGTGTGTCCCCTGCTTTTTGCCAAAAGCATTTAAAGGATCCCTTTCAATGCTTTTGGCCAGAAGCAGGGGCCGTGCACGCCTGCATTCCAAATGGTGAATTTGCTGCTTGGATTTCAGGTGTGTAGCCAGCAGCTGCCACTCTCCCTCCATTCCTGTGAGATTTAAAAGGCCCTCCAGCTGATCGGTGGGCCATGTGTTCCTGCTGATTAGCTGGAGGGGCCTTTAAATCTTGCAGGAGGGAGAGGGGTGGCTATTGGTGGTCACTACTGGGGATGCGGATTGGTGCAGGGCTTACCCTGCCAGCCAGCTGGCTAGCAGTGGGTAGGAGCCTGAAAAATCAGGGGATCCCCCACCCCCACCTGGGGACTGGCATCCCTATAATATCAGGGGTGTCAAACATAAGGCGCCCAGGTTTCCAAATTCCCCCAGAAGGTGAGGACAGTGCCCTTTCTTTAGATCTTCTAGACAAAAGTGAAAGTGTTATGGTACAAGAAAGCCTTTGGTTTAAACAATAGATGAGAACATTTGGCCCCTCTTTAACTGTATTTTTATTGTGCCCTTTTGTTTTATTGTTTGGTTTTAAAATTGTTGTGAGCCACCTGGGGGCAGGGACTGAAGAGGCTGAAAGGTGGCATATAAATCAGCTAACCAAATCATTGGTCCCTAGCCTTTTTGAACATGCAGGCACTTTTGGAATTCTGACACAGGAGCACCCACAACACGGCTGCCACAGGAGGTGGAGCCAGCCACAAAATGGCTGTTGCGGGTTCCCTACAGTCACACAGTGGAGGTCCTTGTGCTGTGATGGCAAAATGAGATAGGCAAAATGTTGCCAAAGCAGCATTTTTAAAAATCTGCACAGCTGATCAAATGACCCTGGAGGTCCCTTCCAACTCTATGATTCTATAAATCTTCAACGGCCAATCAGAAGCCCCTAACAACACTTGGCAGGCACCAGGAAAGGTGTTGGCAGGCATCAGGCACCCATGGATACCACTTGGGGTTGTTCTACATACTTTCTGTGTTTGTGACGCCTTCAGATGTTTTCTGCAACAACTAGGTAAAACTACTATTTTCATTTTAATCACAAGCCTTATTATTTATACAAAAAGACTTACAATGCAATCCTAAACAGGCCTACCCAGAATCCCACTCAAATTTACTCAGTGGGGTTCACCCAGGAAAGCGTTCTTAGGATCATACTGTTAAATTTATATGAAGACTAGGAATAAGGCCCGTTGTGGAAATAAATACAACGAACTCTAGAAAGAGGCTCTGGGGAGTGCCAAGGCCTTGGGCACTCACCGTCAATGTGCTGTGGTGACCTCAGCAGGGTATAATGACACAGAATCTACCATTTTCTCCAGAGGAATTGATCTCTGCTACCTGAAGAGCAGTTGTAATTTTGAGTGATCTCCAGCCCTCACCTGGAGATTGGCAACAATTGTTACCCAGGAGGAAATGGCTGGTTTGGAGGGTGGAGTCTATAGCATTGTACCTGTCTGAGGTCCAACCCCTCCTCAAACCCCACCTCAAATCCCCAGGGATTTCCCATCCTGGAGTTGGCAACCCCATCTTCTTCCCAGCTAACCATCAACCTACCATTATCTGCCCCTCTGACTGCAGCTGACTTCTGCCCTCCCTCCTGGAGATCAGTTGTAATTCTGAGTGATCTCCATCTTTCACCCGGAGATTGGCAACAATGGTTCCCCAGGAGGAAATGGCTGGTTGGGAGGGTGGAGTCTATGGCATTGTACCTGTCTGAGGTACTACCCCTCCTCAAACCTCACCCTCTCCAGGCTCCACCCCTCAAATCTCCAGGAATTTCCCAACCTAGAGTTGGCAACCCTATCTCTTTCCCAGCCAAGCATCAATTTGCCATTATCTGCCCCTGATTTCAGCTTTTCATCTCCTCCCCCCTCCCTCCTGGAGATCAGTTGTAATTCTGAGTGATCTCCACCCCTCACCTGGAGATTGGCAACAGTGGTTCCCCAGGAGGGAATGGCTGGTTGGGAAGGTGGAATCTATGGCATTGTACCTGTCTGAGGTCCCACCTCTCCTCAAACCTCACCCTCCCCAGGTTCTATCCCTCAAATCTCCAGGAATTTTTCACCTGGAGTTGGCAACCCTATCTCCTTCCCAGCCAAGCATCAACCTACCTTTATTTCCCCCTCACTCTTCAGCTTTCCATCTCCACCCCCACCTGCAGCCTCTACAGTGCTCTGAAACCCTGACTTCCATGTCACAGTGGCTGTAATGAGGGGCCATCTCAGCAGGGTACAAGGACATAGAGTCTACCATGTTCTCAAGGAGAACTGATCTCTGCAATCTGGAGAACAGTTGTAATTCTGAGTTATCGCCAGCCCTCACCTGGAGATTGGCAACAATGGTTTCCCAAGAGGAAAAGTAGTCTTTCGCTGCAATGGGGACCAAAGCAGCTGACATCATTCTCCTCTCCCCCTTTTGACTTGCACAACAACCCTGTGAGATAAGTTAGGCTGAAAGTCTGTGACTGGTCCAAAATCACCCAGTCAGCTTCCACAGCAAGAACCTGGATCTAGCAGACCCTGCTCTGAAGCACTGACTGTGACACCTAGGGTAGCTAACATCCTGGTGGAGCCTGAAGATCACTAGGTATCATAACTGAACTGCAGACAATAGATCTCTCCCCCCCGGAGAAAATAACTGTTTTGGAAGGTGGGCTTTATGGTATTCTGTTAAGCTGAGGCCTCTCCCTTTTCCCTACCAGGCAACCCTAGTCAGGACTGGCCCCAATGAGTTTCTCACAAAGGCCTGTGAAAAGTTTCCTTCCTTTGTCTAAACCAAGCTTGGTTGCCTACTGTGGCGAAATGGGCTCCAGTTTACAACTCAGCTGTTCACCTCCCACCCTTATCCCACGGGCGTATCTCACTCCTTAAGTTCACTGCCACAATTTACTGAATTTTCACTGCCTTTTTAGGGGAACAGTGAGTCCCCTCTGGCTGAATCTCCCTGTTTGGAGATGGAACTCCCAATCTTTGGGGGATCCCTGGAAAGTTGGCAACCCAAGTCTGGCCTTTCCTTGCTTCCCTGGGCTACCCCCTCCCTTTCGTATTGTGCAGAGTGGGGGAGACTATGTGGTCAGAGCACAACACATTATTAGCCCAAATAAAAGAATTTATTTAACTATTTACACAATTTATGGAGCACATACACACTAAATAAATAAGGCACAACTGTAGGAGTAAGCACACACCATGAACCAAAGGGCATAAATCAACAGGGGTTAAACACAATCCTCTTTCCCTACACACAATACTGTCTACCTCTGGAGGTTGTGGGCTCAGGATACGATCTCTCCTTGGACCAACCTCTGGCTCTGCTTCAGCCTCTCTCTCCTGCCCAAGAGAACAGGGAAACTTCCATTCATTCCCCAGTTCAGCTGACTGTGGAGTGGCTGAATTTCTGCTGCCCCCAGGGTTCCCTACATCTCTGGCTTGTGGCCTAGCTGGAGTCTAGATTGATGCTGCCCTGCCCCTTGGGACAGTCCCTGTTTTCCTGCACCTTTTGGCCTTGGGGAAGCTGGGAACTGTAGGCCAGCAGATGAGGAAGCCCAGTGAGTGATACCCCTGCAGGCCCCTCTCTGGAACTACAGCTCAATTAAGCTTTATGGGGGGAAACTGTAAACAGAGACACAGTCATCTTACAAACTGCCATTTCGTTAAACCTACCAACAGCTACTGAGGGAAAAATTAGTCCCACACAGGAGGCAAGTGTCTTCATCAAGAGAGAAAGCCATTTGCCAGAAATTCTGACAGAGCACAGTGGCTGAAGGAATGGAAGAGGAGCAAACCCAGCATCCAGCCAATGGCACACAAGTATTCTTGAGCGGCGGCTGGGCAGGACTCAGGCAATGCAGCCAGTGGCTAGGGACACCCTCTGACTGACAGATCAGGGAGCCAATTGATTTGGGAGTGTGTGGAATTTTCAGGAGAGTCCATGACCAAAATGCAATTATATATAAGGAGAGATGAAAGGTTGCTGTAGATTTTCTGGGTTGTGTGGTCGTGGAAAATCTAGAGCAACTAATGAACTCCAGCCGTGAAAGCCTTCGACAACATAGAGATGAAAGGGATTGTTATAACGTATGTCCTTAACCCTCCTTATTGAAAGACAACATTTCAGGTTACCTGTTATGCTGTTGTCATGTGGCTTACACAGATACTGCCCCAAGTGAGGCAGGATAGGATTATTTTCTGTTTCATTTGTTGGTCCCAGACAGCGACAGTCTTTCTTCAGATCATCCATAGGTTGGTTCATCTGAAAAACTTCAAATCAGAACATCCACTTTGTTGACTGGTAAATTAAAAAATGGAGGCAAGCATCCAAAGTGCATTCAATATGTATAAAATGCATGACAGGATTGTGTAATTGTCATGAAATTAATTGCAACCACTGTGTTGTCAGGGAATGTTTACAAACTTTCTAATGACAAGGAGCAGAACACTCTGCAACAGAATGCTTCCAAACAGTCTAGCTGCTCGTCATTATATAGGCTAGATTTCATTTTCCTTTTTTAAATTGAGAATATTGAACCAATTTTATACCTCCTAGAAAATGAACCTGTTTTGCAAAGACTTGTTTTCACTATACAGTTCTTTACAGTACTCTTGAAAGTGAAGTATCTGGGCTGTCCTTATCACTTTTTTCTTTTATTCTGTGTTTAAACAATTAAATTCCTTGCCTTAGAATGAAAATATGAAGCATGAACTTTTTTTTGTCAAATTCTGATGCTGTTCGTTTCATTTAGGCTTAACAATTAGAAGCTAAGCTCAAGCAATTGTGTCTCCAAGGTGTTTTCCACATTGAGATGGGTTTCTGCACCACAGCAGCAATGGCGGAAGATCCCACAGACGTGGCTTCATCTAAAAAGATTTTATCTCCTTTTAATTTCTAAGCTGTGATTAATAGCATTGAAAGTTTTGCACACAATGGTTCAGCACTTACAAGAACCTTGAGGAGGACGGGGCATCCTTGCAGAGGTGGATTCCAGAGGGAGCCTGAGGTCAACATAGACAATTCTTTCTGCCATACTGTGAACAGCAAGTTAGACTGAGCGACTGTGTGCAACAAGAGGCAGACAGCAGCTGCTAAATGAGTGTCTGTGAATCGAGTTGACCAACCTGTGCAAGTCACAGTCAGGAAGTGTTATTGTAACATAGCTGAGCTGAAGCCTGTATAGATTAACTGAAGCTTTAACTACTGAAGCCGAGTTTTCTGTTGCAGAAAGGGGATTACAAGAATCAGATTGCTACTCTTTCCTCCCAATGAAACTTGATGCCTGCTTTTCACATAAGATAATCACTAATAATAAGCTAATCAGTTTAATCACAATCAAATGATCTCCCTTTTCCCCATTAGAATGGTAATATAATATTGCACAGTAAAGCTTATAGTTCATAACATAGTGCTTGTGTTAGCATATCTTCCAGCTTTAGCATTTCTGCATCCAATAGTTCTGCCCACCAGTTTATCATCTCAGCGGTTTGAAGAGGGCTTTCTTGGTTCCATACAAGCATGGGCACTGTTTGCTTGAGCTGTTCCAATATTTATGGCTGTCTTTGCCAGGCAGGGGCAAAGGCTTTGCTTGTGCTCTGTTCATTGAACACACAAAGATCATGAACACATGAAGCTGCTTTATACTGAATCAGATCCTTGGCCTATCAAGGTCAGTATTGTTTATTCAGGTGGGCAGCAGCTCTCCAGGGTCTCAGGCAGAGGTCTTTCACATCACCTGATCCCTTTCTTTAACTGGAGATGTCAGGGACTGAAACTGGGACATTCTGCATGGAAAACAGGTGCTTTACCACTGAGCCACTCCCCCAGTGGAGGAAGGGTAGGGTACAAACATGATTGAGCAGAAGCAGTGGCCTATGTCTCAAGCAGCCAAATTGCACTGCAGACTAAATGCCTAACTCCCATTATAGTTTCCCTAGGTCTGTCTCCAGGTGTGGTCAACACACCTTTGGGATAGGGCGGGCTATAAATTAAATATACTACTACTGCTGCTACTACTATTGCTACTTCTGCTGCTGCTACAATCTGATAGTCCATGTACTGAATTTAATTTTCATTAGTACAAGGCAAGCTTTGAACTGGGTCCATGGTATATAGGAAGATGGAGCTTAAACCTTCCCCACTGGTCCATTTTCTTCACCTAAAATGGACCCAGAGGACCACTGTTTGCCCCCACTGGAGAAACTTACCTGCAGTACACATGCAGCCCATGAGTACATGTGTTTCCCCAAGAGGCCCAATAGCAGCTCCCCTGGGCCAATTCAGATTAGGAAAATGGCATGGAGGGAAAAGGCTTAAGATACGTCTCCTCACTTACCCATTGTCCCAATCTGAACTGAATATGGGTACACATATGGGTGCTGTGCCCATATGCTGTCTTGCTGTCTAGTATTATAAGACAGACCTGTACATTTTAGGGGAAAAGACCTACTTTTATACTTTCCTAGCAATCTGCAGGTGTTGAAAAACACATTTTAAAAACAATGTTTAACTAGCCATATTCTAGTCACAAAAGGGGCACATGTCAGGAGGGTTGCCAGGTTCCCCCCGGCTTCCGCTGGGGGATGGAGGGGTAGGGTTGCCAGATGTAGGTTGCAAAACTCCTAGAGATTGGGGGGTGGAGCCTGGGGAGGACAGGGACCTCAGTGGGGTACAAGGCCATGGAGTCCATCCTGCAAAGCCTCCATTTTCTCCAGAGGAATTGATCTCTGTAGTCTGGAGATGAGCTGTAGTTCCATGTGATCCCTAGGTCCCACCTGGGAACTGGCATCCCTATTTCAAAGATTTATAAAATTATGCATGGTATGAAGAGGGGAAAGGCAGGAGAAATTTTTTAAAATCCCTTCTCATCACTAGACTCAAAAAAGGAAAAAGGAAGTAGCATTTCACATAAAAAATTAGCCAGATGGAATAAGGGGGGAAAGTGGATATTCAACATATGTGGATTTTAGTGTTTGTATGACCAGCCATACCCATAGGTGCTGCCAGGGGTCATTTTACAGAAAAAGAGGTGCAAGAGCTCATTAGCATAACTCATTAGCATAACATATTTGCATATGCCACACACCCCTGACATCAACGGAAGTGTGTCAGAAGGCAACATCCACCGCTCAGGCTCCACTGGACTGTTTTGGATTGCTAGCTATGGGGGGGAAGGGCGCAGATCTGCCCTCAAAGAGGAGGGAGAGCTTGTACCTAAATAAACCTTGGTCTTAAAGGTGCCACTGGACTATTTTGGATTGCTAGCTATGGGGGAGGGGGACATGCAGATCTGCCCTCACAGAGGAAAGAGAGCTTGTACCTGAATAAACCTTGGTCTTAAAGGTGCCACTGGACTCTTTTGGGTGGCCAGCAAGTGCAGGAAAGTGTGTGGCTGCTCATGGGTTGAGGAGGGTGGTGCAGAGGACGTGCATGGCCTTGAGCAGGTAGAGGGCCAGGGCGATGGCAGGGCAGAGGTGCAGGAGGAGGCCGAGTAGGTGCAGGAGGCTGGGGCAGAGCTCCTCGCAGGCCTCACGGGAGTTGCCAGGGCCCGCCTTGCAGAGGCACCACACCAGGGCTGGCATGAGGACGGGCGGAGCCTGGGCAGGCTAGGTACCACGGCCCAGGCAGTGGAGGAGCAGCTAGAGGGCCAGCTCACAGCAGTGCTCCGCTGGGTCAACCAGTGGGCCAGGAAAGGTGAGGGGGGGCTGCTGGGAGCAGGAGTTGGGGCTTGCTGTATGTGCCTGCCCCCTGGGCTCCTTACTGCCAGAGCTTCACTCCTGTGCGCTCCTGCAGGACATGAGCCCTGGGTGCTGCAGAAATCAATGGACGTCACAGTGGATCAAAAGCTGCCATTTTCAATCATTTCCTTAAGAAGCTAAGCATTTCTTTTCCCAAGAAATAACCATTCCAAGACTTTCCTTCATCTCAGGGCTGACTTATCCATGAAGCACAGTATTGCTTCATGGAAATTGAAATGTTTAGGGCCCAAGCAGAAAAAAAATGTTGCAGTATTTAAATTATATCAAAAATAATTTTGATATTGATATTATTTTGGTAGGAGGGGCCCACAAAGGCATAAGTACCTTGTGTCCACAAAACTTTTAGGGCCCACAAAAATGTTTTTTTTCCTTAAATAAGAATAAGGCAGATATGTTATATGTGATGATGTTGTTCTTGTAGTGTTGTTTTCTCATATTGTAAGTTGTTTTGAGTCCACACTTTGTGGAGAAAAGTGGGGGAATGTACTCTAAAATAATACATGTATTTATTTAAAATATTTATACCCGATCCTTAACCAAAAGATACCGGGTTTTGTTTTGTTTTTACAAATATAAGCAAATCGAGATTACAAAATCTACAAATAACAATAATGCTATACAAAGAATAAAGGAGCAACATAATCTACGATCACCAAGAAAACAAGCATAAGAAGCAACAACAACAAAAAAAAAATTTGGCCCCCCGAAGGGGATTTTTTATTGATTTTTTGCTTATACAGTACAAACTACAAAAGAAAAATGGGGGGGGACTACAACTAAGGATAAAGAAAAGAAACCCACACTAAACTAAAAACCCAAGAGAAGGAGATCTTATCCCTGTTAATCTAGATGTTAATGCTTTAGTGTTAGAAAACAATGCATACTGTAAGTTCCTATCTAGCTCAGCTACTGTATTAATTTGTTACTTGTTATGAGGGAGTTCCAGAGCATCCCCATCAGCTCGCTTCATAAAGGCAATTATCAGAGTCCTTCTGTCTTTATCTAGGCTTTCTATCTCTTAGATCATAAGATGCTTTAATGGCTGCAGTGGCCTCTTCCTCGGCCAAGTCTTCGTCTGTCTCTGAGGGAGTAGAGCCACTCGACCCACTTTCTCCTTCTTCTTTTGTTCCCAAGTGGCGGTTTTTGGCTCAACGATGGCAATCACTCTCCCCTTCGCTCGGGGGAGTGACACACACACCAGCAGTATGGAGGGAGGCTGCTGACGCAGTTTCCCCAGGGAGCCTGAGGGTAGGGCTCCTAGCCACAGGGCTTTTGAGGGGTAGCCTCTTCGATGGCGTAATGCCGGAGAATTGAGGCACCCCTCCGCCCTGATGGTCCTGCCACTGTGTGGCCTTCAGGCACTAGCTGGGGTGGCCGAAACAAGCGCTGGAGATCAAGCGGATTTGCGATAACAAAACCGAGGTTGAATGGGACCAACAATGAACGTGAGTTAGACTTAAACAGACTATAAATCAAGTGGAAACCCTTATACCCCCCCCATCTTAAGGATGGGAGAGAGGAGGGACGCCTCCTGCTTACATAAACTGAAGCGAAAAAGAAGGGGGGGATGGGAATATACAAGTGACTGACTTGTTTTGAGAGGCTTACCAAAGCGGATTCGTTCTGAAAGTGATTTTCAGAGGTGGTGAAACAGTGATTGGCTTTTGTAAACAATTAGTCATAATGGCGGGCACGGGGAAGAAAGGTGTGAAACTGAAACCAGCAGGTGGCCAAAGTCCGAGGCCGCAAGAGGGGGCCGACATCATAAAGCTCCTAGCGGATACTCTCAAGCCTGTGATGAATCAACTTGCTAGTATTAACCAGCAGCTGGCCACACTTAATCAAAACTTTGCATCACAGCAACTCCAGCTGGCAGAGATGGTTAAAAAGACAGAGCAAACAGAGGAAATAGTTAAAGAAATGTACTCCGCAATCAAGAACATGAAGAAAAAGATGGGAGAATTAGTGAATAAGCAGAATTACCAGGAAAACCATTTGCTGCAACTACAAATGGAAAAGGTAAATATGGTTCTCAGATTTCAAGGGGTTCCTGAAAAACCGAATCAGGACCTGAAAAAAGTGCTCAGCAAAATTATCGCACCAGTAACAGGCTTGAAAGCGGAAGAAATCATTCATGATATGGAAGCAGCGTATAGGGTGTATTCTAACTACATCCCAAAAAATAGCCTGCCTGGGGAAATGATGGTCAGGTTCTCAAGAAGACAGACCAGAGATGTAATTTTGAAAGCAACGTCAGCAACTCCATTGAAACTGGGAAGCACAATCATTAAAACTCTAAAGGACATTCCATTTGAAATTCGTCAAAAAAGAAAGAACTACAAGGACTTGATTCTTTTTCTTCAAACTAATCAAATCCCATACAAATGGGCGGTGCCAGAAGGGGTCATTTTTAAAATTAATGATAAAAGAGAGAAGATTGACTCCATCTTCAAAGCCAAAGAAGCAACAAAATTAAAATGCCTTTACAGGAAAGTAAATGGAGCAAGATTTCATAATCTCCATATACAGAGGGTAGTTGTTAAAGATCTTAAAATCTGTGGCTCACTACAGAGTGAATTAAGGTGTCTTCACTGGGCACTGAATGCTCAACAGGCTGAGTGCCATGAAAATTACTTATGGGAAGGACATTCCACATCTGGGCCCTATCACTGAGAAGACCCTCCATCGAAGATTTCACCTGGTGAGTGTGTATATACCTGACCAGATGGAAGCTGTTTATGATTTTAAGGGAAATAGCCAGCACTTTGAATTGGATCCTAAAGCAAATTGGCAGCCAGTGCAGATGTTTCTGCCCTTTGGAAATATGCTTCTTACAGGAGATACCAGTCAGCAATGTGGTTGCCCCACTTGACACTGACTAAAACTTGTACTTCAAAGGCAGCCCTTTATTAAAAAAAATGTACAGTGAGGAGGAGCTATAAGGAGGACGGGCCAGATGCCATGATGATGACTGGCATCTCAGGGTCTTTAGGGGTGGCGGGCAAAAATGACATCATATAATGTGCGCCATCACATCCAACGGAAGACCCATTTGTGAAGTAATCACATCAGGGAAAGCTGTGGCCATCTCCCAACATGCTTATATACTTTACACAGAGAGTGATTAAAATGTGGAATTCGCTGCCAGAGGTTCTAGTGATGGCCACAGAAATAAACAGCTTTAAAAGGTGGATAAGAGAGGTTCATTGAGGATAAGTCTATCAATGGCTATTAGCCATTGTGACTGAGGGGAACCTCTGCATTCAGAGGAACTAAGCCTCTGAATCCCAGAGCCAGGAGACCTCAGCTTCTATGCCCCGTTGTTGGCTCTCCAGAGGAACTGGATGGCCACTGTGTGCAACAGGATGCTGGACTAGATGGACCATTGGTCTGATCCAGCAGGGCTCATATGTTCCTATGTCATATCCAGGGTTTCAGATGGGCATAAGGTTGCCAGCTCCAGGTTGGGAAATAGCTGGAGATTTTGGGAGTGGAGCTTGAGGAGGGCAGGGTTTGGGGTATAATGCCATAGGTCCAACTTCCAAAGTGGCCATTTTCTCCAGGTGAACTGATCACTGTCACCTGGGGATCAGTTGTAATAGTGGGAGATCTCCAGCCAACACCTGGAGGTTGATAAACCTAGGTGGGCACGCCACCACACATAGCATGATGTCATTTCTGCCCTTGGACCTTTCTCTTGCTGGTCAGAAGAGTGGGGGAGGGAAGGACCAGGTAGGCAAGAAGTAGGCAACTGGTAAACCTAAGGGGCCCATAATATCAAAATGTGAGATTTAAGATCTCAGGCTTGGGTTACTGACTCTGGCTTGAGAAATTCCTGAAAATCTGGGGCACTGCCTGGTGAGGGAGCTCTGCCTGGGTGAGATTTCATACACTCCACCCTCCAAAGCTGCCAGTTCCTCTGGGAGAACAGATTTCTGTAGTTTGGAGATCATTTGTAATTCTCAGAGATCTCCAGATCTCACCTTGGGGTTGGTAACCTTATCTCAGACTCAGTCCTAGCAGGCCTCTCTAAGGAACTCCAGGAGCATGCCTTTGAAGAATGCATGCCTTTGAAGATTTATAAGCATGCCTTTGAAGAAAAATCTTTGTGGTGGGAGGGTCTGTGATGTGGAAATAGTCAAAGAGAGAACGTTTAAGTTCTACTCCCAACAGCACCCCCAAAAAAGAGGTCACTAGGTTTCCATTATATATCTATATCTATATTTCTATATCTATACATGCATGCATTTCTATATCTATACATGCATGCATGCATGCATAATGCATTTATATCTCAGTATACTCATCAGCTGAGGATCTCATTGTTCACTATCAATTGCCAAGCAAAAGTGGGCAAAATACTCTTTTTCATGTAATTCAAATAAAAAATGCAAAATGTCCCATTAAATTAGATATTAAAGATAAGAACTTAAGAACAGAAGAAGGGCCCTACTGGATCAGAACCAGGGTCCATCTAATCCTGCACCTTATTTCTCACAGTGGCCAACCAGAAGCCCCAGAAACCCACAGAGGAGCATAAAAGCCAAAGCTTCCTCCTTTTGCTGGCACCTACGAACTGGCATGCCAAGGTACCCTGCGAATGAACACGGAGATCCCATTCAGCCATCCAGTTCAAAAGCTAACAATGGATTTAGGAAATAATTTTTGTTGTTGTTGGGTTAAATATGTTTATCTCAAATATGAAATAAAAATTGTCATAAATCCAGAACATATTTCCAAAATAAAAAGAGTTACATACATGTACTGAAGTGTTACAAAAGAACAGTACAAATCATAAAGAGTTTGGAGCCCTTTCCCTATGAGGAAAGACTAAAGAGTGTTATCTTGGGAAAGAGAAACAGCAGGGAGAGGATTTTTAACCTGTGCACCGCATCCTCTTTCACACTAATCCCAGTGGATTGAGAGTAAGGCACCCTCTTCCCTCTGCAATTTCTCCACTACAAATTATATCAAAATGGTGCTACTTTACATGCTGGAGTTTTACAACATGTGTTGCCATATAATAGGTGGTTGGCCCTTATCCCTAGATGGCCCAGCCCTGCAATGACATTCAGAGGCACACTGCCATCAGACTGGATGCTAAATTGTTCCAGCAACTGAGGCTGTGACATCCCCGAAGATCAGCTAATTCCATCATGAAAAATGAGGCAAGAAAGAAGGATGAGGAGTACAGGACTGGGGGCAGAAACTTCTAAAGGTGTCTGTACACGTGCAGAGCAGATTGTCTAATCTGTCCAAGATTGGCAGCTCACCGGGCTGTGATTATTCCAGCTATTTATATTAGGAGAGCCTTTGTCTCACAAATCCATATGGCTATTGTATTGCAAACTTCAGAAATGATTTGATTTCCATTCAGTCTCCCACAGCAATTTGCTTCAACTGGACCCAGGTCTTGAAATCTGAAGAATGAAGGAGGAAGCATTTGTCAAAAGGGAGAAATCTAGTTGGTAGTTCACCTGTGATACAATGTAATGCCTTGAAGACTGAGATATCAGAATAAAATTTGGTATGCATGTTCAGAACATAAGTCTATTGTTCAATTTCAGCTCCTGTGCCCCTGGTGTGTGTGTTTGCACACGCATATCAGTGCAAAAAATATTATAATGAAATGTCTGTCTTAAAGATGCTATGCATGTTCAGGAAACAATTCAATTTTGGAAGATAAGGCACCCTACAAATATATGTCCTGGTCTTCAAAAGAAATCCAGGAAATGAATAAAAACAACAGCATCATAAAAACAACAACTTTCTATCTTCCATGAGCTCTGAAAGATCAAAGTGAAACTTTGCTTTTGGGGCCAGGCGCGCATTACCTTTGAATGAATGAATGAATGAACGAATGAATGAATGAATGAATTTGCAGTTTGTCCACATTTTCATTTTCTTTACTTGTGTGTTCTTGTTGCTGGGGGGGGAGGTCTGTTCTGCACATTTTTTTGCTCCTTCTAGTGCTGAATTTGATATTGCATTACTTTATGCCCAGCACAACTCCCTGAAGATTTAAAATCCAGGTGGTGATACCAGACAGTAGCGGTTTAATATCAGACTGACCACTAGAGGGAACAAAACAGACACAGAACAGGAAAAAACCTAAAGCAACAGGAACACACTAGCAAGGAAAATGGGAATGCAGAAAAGCCCTTGGTGAGCAGTGAGTATCTGATTGGGTCAGAGGAATAAGGGCTAGCATAGGATTTGAAGAGATTGGGAATTACTACTGGATTTTTCTATATTGGGATCGTTAATTTTTTGTGGGGAAGTAAGGGGGCATGGCATAGCATGATCTCATGAGATCTTAGAAGTAGACTTCCAGATCCCCCCCGGGGGGGGGCAAGGATTTGCCCCCTTTAGGGGCCCCTGATTTGCCAGCCCAGATCCAGACAGCAGGGGGATCCCTGCCCCCAAAGTACCTGGATCAGGCTATCGTGCCCAGTGCAATGACGTCACCCAGAGATGACGTCATTGCGCTGGGCACATCACTGGGGGGATGATCTAGGATTCAGCCTGAAAACTCTATGGTATCATAGGATTTCTAGCCAAATGCTAGAGCATCCCCCCGGCGATGTGCCTAGCATGATGACATCACTTCCAAGTGACATCATCGCAGAGTGTGCTTTCAAAGATGCCGAAACAGCAGCTTCTCCCCCCGCCAGAAAAAGGTAGGAACCTGACAACCCTACCTGGAAGCAAACAGGGTTGGTACTTGCAAAGGAAACGACCAAGGAAGACTGCAGAGGAAGGCAATGGCAAACCACCTCTGTTTCTTCCTTGCCCTGAACTTTATTTATTTATTTAATAACCTGCTCCCCCCAAGGCAGCTCAGAGCAGGTGACAACAATTAATAAATATGCAATTTAAAAACTGTCTAAAATACAATAATACATGGAAAAATCAATAAACAATTACTATAAAATTTGAGATGGCATAAAAACCCCCTCAGAGGTGCAATATACTAACATATATATAAGGTGAAAGAAGGGGGAAGAAGCAGGGGGGAGAAGGGAAGAGGAAAGGGGGAAGGCCAGAACTACCTGTAGCTTATTGGCTGGAAGTACAGTACTGCCTTCAACCATAGGACCAGTGGAACAACTCTGCTTTTACAGGCCCTGAGGAATTGCATCAGATCCCGTAGGGTCCTGATCCCTCTTGGAAGCGTGGTCCACCAGGCCGGAGCCACAGTCAAAGAGGCCCTGGCCTGGTCGAGCACTTTATAACACTTACATATGTAATATTTTGTGGAATATATTTGAATTGGAAAATTTCCAGTGTATAGTCCAATCATGAAACCAACATTATTTACACTGTAATATGAACAAACCCAACCTCTGTCCTGAAACCCCCATGGGATACCATTTGCTCTCTGCTTCTCCGGCTTGCAATGGCTCATGCTGCCCCAGTCCTGTTGGTCATGTCCAGGGCCTTTTCTGTATAAAAAGCCCAGCAGGAACTCATTAGCATAACAGACCACACCCAACAGCAGAAACTTATTAGTACATTAGGCCACACCCCTGACACCACAGCTCATTAGCATATTAGGCCACACCCATGCCTTCCCTTGGCCTGCCCAGGTGCCCCACAGCTGCAGGGAGCCCAGACAAGCCCCCCCCTTGAAGGGAAGGTAGCCCAGGTGCCCCGTGGCTAATGAGCTGTGCTGTTAGGGGTGTGGCCTAATGTACTTGCCCAGGTGCCCCGTGGCCTAATGTACTTGCCCAGGTGCCCAGGTGGCTTGCCCAGGTGCCCCGTGGCTGTGGGGAGCCCAGACAAGCCCCCCTTGAAGGGGAGGCAGTTTAAACTGCCTCCCCTTGGCCTGCCCAGGTGCCCCACAGCTGCAGGGAGCCCAGACAAGCCCCCCTCCCTGGCTTGCCCAGGTGCCCTGTGGCTGTGGGGAGCCTGGGCAAGCCGGCCCTTGGACAGGCTAGGGAAGGCACAGGGAGGCATTTAAATGCCTCCCCGATCCTTCCAGGTCCCCCCCTTGCCCGCCCGCCTTGGAGTCGCTGGGGGAGTTGCTCTCCAGGCCTTCCCTCTGTAGCCACGCACGCAGAGGTTTGGGCTGTAGTGGGCATGGCCAACTCTGAAGCCAGCCAGAACTCTGTCCCTGTGCATTCCTGCCCAAAAATAGCCCTAGTCATGTCACGTTGCAACATGATCCGTGCATGTGTGTGTATGGCTTGATATTATAAGGAAACACAGTGGACTTGTTAGCTGAATTTGGACTCTGGTATCAGCCATTACAAGCAGTAGACAAGAGGTGAAAAATTTCAGTAGGCCTATCAACAAATTGTGGTCAGTCTGGCTGTGGGTTACCCATTGAGCAATAGGGCTCTGAATAGCAGGACAAGAGACTCACAGTTTGTCATCTAAGGAGGAGCCATCTATCCAGGTCCATTTCCTCTCAGGGAAGGTGGCTTCTAGTCCAATCCAGAGCAGCTGTGCCCCTTCAGTGATGTTTTGTATGAAACTCTGTAAGGAACACAATTGGTCTGTCAATGCTGTACTGCACATTCTTAGCTTTCCTTTCTATTACAGCTAAAGATAGCAAGGATTCTACATGGATTCTACGTGGCAGCCTTCTGCCTCATTAAATCCTGATAGTGACTCCTGACATCATCCTAAACTCAACAGATCCAAACTCAAACCACTGACAGCACTTGCAGATGTAACTTCCAAACTGCGACCATTACACAGAACTAAGGTCCCTGTGAAACAAAAATGACATTTATGTGCAATTACTGTAAACTGATAACCAGGCCCTCACAGAGTTCAAAAGAGGCCTGGGCCACTTCCATTTTTGAGGGGGCCCCCAATAAATTAAAAAATGAAAAAGTGCAAAAACAATGATACAAGATTAGTAGTATTATATTTTAAATGTTTACATTTAATACAATAAGGAAACAAATATTGTAAGACTTTGTAATAAATATTCCCATTTTTATTTAACATGTGATTTAACATCCAAAGTGTAAATCTGAGCCCCCCCAAGAACGCGAGGCCCAAGCCAAATGGCCCTGCTGTCACGCCCAAGAGGCCCTGCCAATAACCTAAATGCAGCCCACTAACTATGCTTAGCAACCCGACAAGAATCTGATAAGCTTTTTGGTTTTACTGCCTTTGTAGGACATGAAAATATAGAGGTTACAGGTATTTCAATCACTACTTAAGTCAGGATGTTGATGCATGTCCTGACTTGGATAGCCCAGGCTAGCCTGCTCTCTTCAGACCTCAGAAGCTAAGCTGGGTCGGCCCTGCTTAGTATATGGATGGGAGACCACCAAGGAAGTCCAGGGTTGCTTACGCAGAGGCAGGCAATGACAAAGTCACTTCTGAATGCCTCTTGCCTTGAAAACCCTTGAGGGGTTGTCATTAGTCAGCTGCAACTTGATGGCAAAACAACAACAAATGTTGATACATGCTATGTATATTGTAGAATGAACAATTATAATGGAACTGCAAGTGACAGATGTCATTGTGAAAAAGATCTCCCCTGCCCCAAATGTTTATCTTTGGCAAATGTTCACTCATACATACCACTTCTTCCTGACTCTGTATCACCAGCATACGAGAGAGTTTGGCTGTGCAGTCTTCCTTCCCCTTGTGCCAAGTTCGTCTTTCTTTGGAGACCCAGTAGCACTTGTTCTCATGAAGGGACCAGTTCTGAGGACACAGTCGACAACTGGAATTCTCTGGAACAATAAACAAAACCCAGAGAAAGATACAGTCTGGATAAATCCCTAAAAATGATTTTTTTTTCACCACCAGTAGCTATGTTTATTGATTAATGATTCTGCCATTATCAATAAACCAATGAAAGAGATCAAGGGCTTATTATGCATAACTACTATTTAGACATGGAGAGAGCAGAGGTTTATGAAATGTCAGTTGAACACTCTGAGAAAACTAGGGGTTTCTTATCAGCTTTTTAATGGTCTGCTCTTATTTATGAATAGTTTTAATGCTCCATATATATTTAATGGCTTGTGTTATATATCATGGCTTTTAATTGTAAGCTGCCTCGAGCAGGACTCTGAAGAGGTGGCACAGAAGTATTCTATATAAATGAATAAACTATTTTGTAAGTTTCTCACAACGATGCTTATTAAATATTGATGGGCTACTGTAACTGGGTTGGGCCCAGTGTTCCCTCTAAATATGAGCCAGCTCACAGTTTTCTAGCCTCCGGCTCACACATTTTTGTCTTAGCTCAGGAAGGATAGCTCTACAGCAAACTTACTTATGCAGTAGCCAAATTGCTCACTCACAACTTTAATGCCAGTAGCTCACAAAGGAGAATTTTTGCTCACAAGACACCACAGCTTAGAGGGAGCATTTACCTGAATAAGTGAATGTTGGTTTTAACAATCTGGTCAATGCTCCTTTTTGTCTGTTTTGTGGACATATATTTTCCAGAAAATTCATTTTCCTGGAGTGGAAGATTCAGTGGACAACAGAAATTCAGGAATTGGAATATTATTTATTTATTTATTTATTATTTTGAATTTATATCCTGCCTTGCCCGTAGACCCATAGACACAGAGCTCCTTTTCAGCCAAGGGGCTCTTCTGAGAATCCTGAGAATCTCAGTTTTGTTTTGGTTTAAATGTAGCTTACTAGTCTCCAGAAACACACGTTTGTGCGTGGGGGTTGTGTACAGATAGCAGACATCCTTTTATATAACACTGCC
>JAPDNY010001119.1:0-18963 GCA_029375565.1 Gekko gecko | reverse complement strand
AAATCCAAAATATAACGGAAAAAATACTGCTAAGGTATTTTTGGGTATATTTTCAGCTCAGGCAGATCTGAATACACACCCTTAGTTTATTTATCTATAGTTGTCAGGACTGTTGTGCTGCAAATCAAACATGCTAGATGGGCTAAACACAGGATATGAAATATGGACAAACACCAGTGCTTCCACATGGTCCTCAATGGTACATAGCATATTTGCCTTCTTTACTAAAGTATTTAAATTTTGCTAACATAACTTATTTATTTAAATTTCAGTTTTCCCAGAAAACCCATATCACTGGCTGAGGGATAACATTCACAGAAAGATTAAATGAGTCACTCTTAAGCACATGGGGGGAGTACTTTGTGCTTTATGACTATCAGTTGCTCCTGGAAATAATAACCCACGTGGCTTGAAATGCATGTGGACAATTTACAGCTGTCCTTCCAAAATGGAAGACTTGACTTTTCCATCTCAAAACAAGGCCAAAAATAATTATAAATTAGAAGAGGTCTAAGTTTTGCTTTCATAAACCTAAAGATGTAGGAAGTGAGCTGGTATCGGGACCTACTATAAGTAGAGATGGGCATAAACCAGCTTACGAAGTAAAGTTCATCAAGAATTTTGGCAGGTTCGTGGTTGGCAAACCAGTGTTTATGGAAGAGCGCCTGGCATGAACATTCTACGAACTTTGGTGCTGTTCATAGTGGTTAGTGAATTGATACATTTCCAGGCAGACTTTCTCAAATCAATAAAACTGTTTACAAAACTCACAAGCAATGGGGGAGGCAGAATTCTCCAGCCTTGGAAAACCCAAAAGGAGCCCTCCAAAGTTTAACAGGCAGTGCTGGCTGACAATAACAGAATTCCCATCACACTCTTTGGGATAAGAAAGCTACATATACAGTCAGCTCAGCTCCACACACTTTCATCTGTCAGCTGTTCACAATCAGACATAGAGGCAGGGAACTTGTTAAAACCTGACTAGCAGAACACATTTATTTATACCCTCCTGACAGTGAACTCCTTTCCCTGCTGGGGTTTGGTTGTTAGGTGGACTCAGGACTCAGAGACCCCCTGTCTCTCTGCTCACACCAAGCAGTGGGGCATAGCTACTGGGTGCCCTTGCTGAGTGAAGATCCACATTTTATACCCTACTGATTGTGAATTTCTCTCCTTCTGGGGTTTGCATTGTTTAATGCATCTATTTTTATTGTATTTATTATATCATATTTTAACCTGTTGTAAACTGCCCTGAGTCTGCCCATGCGGGGAAGGTGGAATATAAATTGAATGAAATAAATAAAATAATATGTGGGAGTTAGATGGACTGAGGGCTCAGAGCCATGCTGTCCCTCTGCTCACACTGAGTAGTTGGGCTTAGCCACTGAGTGACTTAGCTGAGTGAGAATCCACATTTTATACCCTTCTGATTGTGAACTTTTCCCCTTGCTGGGATTTGGATGATAGATGGACTCAGGGCTCTCAGTAACCCTGTCTGTCTGCTCACACTGAGGAGTGAGGCTTAGATACTGTGTGCCTTAGCTGAGTGAGGACAACATTTTATTCCTTTCTGATTGTGAACTCCCCTTTCCTCTTGGGATTTGGGTATTAGGTGGACTCAGGGCTCTGAGACACCCCATTTATATGCTCATGCTAAGTGGTGGGGCTTAACTACTGGAAACCTTGGCTGAGTGAGGACCCATGTTTTATACCCTCCTGATTGTGAACTTCTCTCCACTGCTGTGGTTTGGTTGTTAGGTGGACAGAGGACCTGGAGCCACTCTGCTCACACCAAGCAGTAGGGCTTAGCTACTGGGTGACTTAGCTGAGAACTCAAATTTTATACCCTCCTGATTGTGAACTTCTCTCCTGCTGCTGGGGTTTGGGTGTTAGGTGGACTCAGGTCTCTAGCCACCCTGTCTCTCTGCTCATGCTGAGTGGTGGGGCTTAAATACTGGATGCCTTGGTTGAGTGAGGACCCACATTTTATACCCTCCTGATTGTGAAGTTCTCTCCATGGGTGGACTCAGGGCTCCATGGGTGGACTCAGGGCTCGGTTTCACCCTGTCTCTTTGCTCTGGGGTCACAGTCTATACAGGCCAGCTGGTATTCCATGTTATTGCAGAGAGGATGGAACCTGGTGGTGATGCCCACCTGCAACCTCTCTGCCAAGGGTCTGACCTGTGGGAGAATAGTCAGCATCAGTGTGGAGGCCAGTACCCAGTCCAGCCCTTGAATCAGGGGGCTGATTTGCTCCAGACTGGTTGTATTGGCACACAGCATGTTGGTAGTTCCCTGGAATGGTTTCAGAACATGCACCATTTGGGAGAGGGTCAGCCAGTCATTGGAGCTGAGCTCTTCCCCATACAGGATGGCCATGGAGATGACAACCTGCACAGTGATCTTCTGCTCACCAAATATGCTATCATGGCATAGGTGGAGTTCCTCACCCCCCCTCCCTCAAGAAGTGGGCAGCCAGGTGCCAAATGGTCTAGAACAAGGACAACATCCCAGGTGGCCTTGACAGTGCTCCCCAGCCCCAGAGCATCCTTCACTACCAGCTGAAGTGTGTGCATCAGACAGACAATGCCCTTGAGGTGCACACTCTTCACCTCTGCCAGCATGTTGGTGCTGGCATCCGTGACCATCTAGCCATTGACAATACTGCTGCCATGCACCCACTCCCTTAGGCTTCTTTGTATCACATGGCAACAATGTTTTGCACCATGTGGTCTGCATCCATCCCCTAAACATGGAGCAGAACCACTTTGTAGCCCAGTGACAGGATTCCCTCCTGGAGCCTGGGCACTGTCCTGACAGTCCTGCTAGCTGCTCCAGAGGTCTGTCATGAAATGAATGGCTCTGCCTTGTGCCCTGGAGACCTGAACCTTGACCATCACCACTGCAGCCAGTGAATGGTTACGTCCTCCACAAGGGAGAAAGTCTGGCCATCCACAGCAATCATTTTGCTGACTACAAGGCAAGTGACTGCTTCCTGGTCCCTCCACAGAGTCCTTTTGATTTCTTGGATGGTGGCCTGCCTTGATGTCCCACCCACAGTGGCCTGAGTGTAAGGAGCCTTTTTTGAAGAGGCCTCCTGCTCCCCCTTTGCTTCTTCCTGCTGAGAGGGAGTGGGCCTCTTCTTCCTCCCACTGGCCACCACTCTTTCCTCTGGCAGCAACATACTTGGGTGCACCTTTTGCAGGTACCGACAGAGACCAAAGAAGGGCAAGTGTTGGGGTGGGTTTGCATCCCTCCAGACATGAGTGTGGCCCATCTGGCACTCTGCCACACATAGGTCATGGTGAAGGGTGTGGAACTGTTTCCAAACTGTGGTCTCAGGTTTGGAGATAGTGGGAGGCACAGCTGTTTTCTGGAGCTGGGCTGGGAGGGACCATGGAGAGGTGTACTTGATGCAGGAGCAGCAACAGGGGGTGTGGAAGGGAAAGATGCTTCCCCCCATCCTCTGAATAACTGCTGTCAGAGTCCTCCTCTCCAGAGAGTGTTAGCAACTGCTGGTGTCTCTGTGCAGTGCTGCCAACAACTCTGTTGCCTCTGCAGAGAGCCCTAGGGCCAGATCAGGGGAACAAGGCTCCAAGACCACTGATGATGCCCTGCTAGAGCTGGGCTCCAGTTGCCTGGCAGGATGGGTTTGGTATTCGGGGGCAGGGGCCTGTGATACACAGGGGTTGGAGGACTTCTTCCTCCCATGATGAGCAGTCTTCGCACCCACTTTCACCCTCATGGTACACAGAGGTGTTCACACTCAGAAGGGGTGGGACACTATAAATGTGGGAAATCCTTTTTGGGGTTCATAACTGGGACCCCAGAAATGTAATCCACCCCAGCTTGGAGAGATTGAAGAGGAGCCAGTCCTAACATCCAATATGGAAGCAACCCTAGAGGCACAACTATTACTTAGGAACATACTTGAAATAGTCCCCGTGCATTATTTCAGTGCATGAACATATGTCAACACTTCAATCCATAAAAACCTTGTTGGGCAAGAAAGTGTACACTCTTTCTTTATTATGCAAGAGAATTTGCATCACTAATCACTTTAAATTGAAAACTCTGGTTTCCAGTGGTCTGGTGGGATTGTAGTGCCCACCAAGCTGTCATGGGGTAACTTTGGGGAGCCCCTGTCAGAAGTCTTGTCATGTTTGCCTTTCTGTCCTTCCAAATCTGCCTTTGGACAATTGTAGGTGCCCCAGCCAGCTCAACATGTGTTTCTTTTCCTCCACAGAGTAGAATTCACCACAGGGTGTTTCAGCCCTTGAGGGGGCTGTGAGAGTTGTGAGCATGCTTCCCTTGCTAGTCTGGTGGGGCTGGGGTGTCTGTCAAGCTGCCATGGGGTTACTCTGGGGAGCCCCTGTTGGAAGACTTGTCATGTCTGCCTTTCTGTCCTTCCAAAGTTGCTTTTGGAGAATTGTGAGTGGCCCAGCCAGCCCGACAGATATTTCTTGTGCAGAAAAGACAAATACACTGTGATGTTTCAGCCCTTGGGAAGGGGCTGTGAGAGTTGTGGGCACTGAGCACGCTTCCCTTGCTTATCTGTTGGGGCTGGGTTGCTCACCAAATTGTAATGGGGTAACCTTGATGAGACCCTGTACAATGCCTGCCTTTCTGTTGTTGCATCACTAATAATTTTAAATGGAAAACTTTGATATCACCTGGTCTGGTGGGGCTGGGGAGCCCACCGAGCTGTTGATGGGTTACTTTGGGGAGCCCCTGTTGGAAGTCTTATGCCTGCCTTTCTGTCCTTCAGAACCTGCTTTTGGAGACTTGGGGGGGGTAAGCATACAGGGGATGCTTGCCTTTCATCCAGTATCTGGGGGGGGGGGACACTGGCCAGGTGAAGTTTCCCTGTGTGTTTGGTGTCATTGGCTTGTTCCTGAGCTGGTCCACAAACTCCTGTAACTGCAGCTATCTTTTTCAGAGAGAGCGCTGGGGAAACTTGGAGGGGGCTCCAAAACTGGGACCAAAGAAATGTAATCTGCCCCCAACTTGGAGAGATTGTAAAGGAGTGGGTGGCAGGGTGAGGTTTGGTGTGTGTAGCTTGCAGGTGATCCATTCTATACAATTTTGAACTTGTGTCTGACATTTCCCCCAAAAGCACTTTCCTAGTTTGACTTAAGTCCTATTGGGTTTGTATTGCCACAGTGGTAGTAGTTCTCCTGGGCACATTGCACTGGCTTTGCTAGGCTTGCAAAAATGCCCTCCAACCTTCAGTTTCTACTGCAGAGATTTCTCTGGGACTTTGATTCTGTCCTGTGGGGCTTCTATTGCCCTTGCTTTTTTGCTGTTTCCCCCCACCATTGGAAACAATGGAGGATGGGGGGACATACTTTGGGGGCTGTAACTCAGACCCCATAAATCCAATTGTCACCATACTTTGAAGACAGGTAGAGGAGAGTCAGCTGGAGGCCCTCTGCAAGTTTGGTGTCTATAACTTGCACAGGATCTGTTCTATACATTCCTGAATCTCTTGAAGCTGCACCTGTTACTTCCTCAGAAAGCACTTTCCTTGAGGCACCTTCTTTGCAGGGCCATAACTTGAACCGCCTAAATCCAATTCTCCCCAAATTTGGAGAGCAGGTAGAAGAGAGTCATCTGGAGATTCCCTGCAAGTTTGGTATCTCTAGCACACTGAGGGGCCACTCAACAATGTCATGATCCTCACAAACCAAATCAGTTCATCTAGAGTCAAAAAGTTTATGATGATTCGTGGTTCATGAGCTGAACACACCACGAACCATGAACTGAACTGAACCACATCTTCCCAGTTTGTCCCCATCCCTGGCCCTAACCCAGTGTTTGTATGGGATGGAATGGCCCTGGGCAAGCCAGTACTCCTAGGGGGAAGCCCTAAGCCCACTTCTCTGAAGGAGACTCGTAGTAGTATAAGTGGAAAGCTAGCCTCCCCCCCCCTCTGGGCCCATCTGCCTTTGGAAGTCGTATAGTTCTCCTTGGGCCTACAAAAACAAGCTGGTGAACCGCAGCAGAAACTTCACCAGAGGGAAAAGTGCACACCAGGAAGCTTAGGCTATATGGCTGCCCAGTCCTACCCAAGGGAAAGGAAATTATCTCTGAGCCTTGACAGTGTCATGGCTCCCATCCTACCAACAGGAATGATATGGCCACAAAACCCTATATGGCTTCTAAAGTGAAGTCTGTCTGATTTTAACTGTCCAGCATTTCCTACAACCAGATCATACTACAGCCTAGACAGCACCCATGCAGAGTTATCTGGAATCTCCTGCAACAATCCATTCTCAGCTGCCAGCCAATAACCTTACAGCCTTCTTGACTGAGCAGCGACACGGGTCAGTTTGGAAATGGGAAAGGTGATGATAGTCAGGTGTAACAATTATTATACCCAGGGGTCATTTCATAGAAAAAGAGGTGCAGCAGCTCATTAGCATACCTGCTATTAGCATAACTCATTAGCATATGCCATGCCCCCTGACATCACTGGAAATGTGTCAGAAGGGGAAGCAAAAAATGGCGGGGAGGCATCTTCAAAAGCCTCCCCTTCCCTTCCCCAGTTGGCCTGACAAGGTGGGCTGAGGGGGAAGCGAAGAGAGAAGGGGTTTAAAGTTTAAACCCCTTCTCTCTAGAGTCACGCCACAGGGGTGGCACGATCTTTCCATTGTATTCTATGGCCCCATAGAATACAATGGAAAGATTGTGCCGCTGCTGTGGCGTGACTCCAGAGAACCCCTGTGGCGTGACTCTAGAAAGAAGGGGTTTAAATTTTAAACCCCTTCTCTTTTCTTCAGGGGGAAAGGAGGGCATATCTGCCCACCTCCTTCCCCTCTCCAACCAACCCAGGTTGGCTGGAGACAGGCAGACACCTGGAGCACCTGAAGAAGATCAGGCTGGGAAGCCAGGCATTTAAATCCCCCCTGAGTCTCTCCGCAAAAGTGGAGAGGCTCAGGTGTAAAGAAGGGCATGTCTGCCCAGCTCCCTTCCCTATCCCAGCAACCCGCCACAGCGGGTTGGCAGGAGAGGGGAAGGAGAGCTGGGCAGACATGCCTGGGTTCCCGGCCCAATCTTTTTAGGTACCCCGCAGCCGCCAGGCATTCAAATCCCCCCCAAGTCTCTCCGCAAAAGCCAAGAGGCTCATGGGGAAAGGAGGGCATGTCTGCCTGCCTCCCCTTCCCCTCTCCTGCCAATCTGCCGGGGCACCTGGAGAAGATTGGGGCTGGGAAGCCAGGGCTGGGAAGGCACCTGGAGAAAATCGGGCTGGGAAGCCAAGTGTTTAATTGTCCCCCTCGTGGGGGGGCCTGGGCTCATTACTGCTGAAGTGCCACACACCTCTCTTAACAGGATTTGTTATATCTTATTACAATAAATGATGGTTTTAGTAATAGAAAAGTTTACCAGTGCACATATGTACAGTAACTTAATGTGAGTTGTTCATTGCATTACATTACAGTTAGAATTCTTTTATACAACTTTCCACATGCACATTATGACTCCCTCGGCAACAACATATCAAAGATCAATAACTGATCCAAAATTAAAAACAAACACATTAATAAGTCAATGCTATGCTTTATCTTGTACTTAGTAACCAATTTTAAATTATTTCAATATGAAATTATTTATATTTCTAGAAACCATTTGTCATCAACAATTAATTCTGCGGTTTAAAAAATATGTTTTCACTCACAATAGTCCAAAAGTCAGTCAAAGAAAGAGGACTCTGTAAGAGGAGAGGAAAGAGATCATGAACTCCTTCACTGAGACGATTAGTGTAACTATTTCTTGTGTATGAAAGAAAATACTTCCTCCCCCTTTGGTGTAGTGGTTACGTGCGTGGACTCTAATCTGGAGAACTGGGTTTGATTCCCCACTCCTCCACTTGCACCTGTTGGATGACCTTGGGCAAGCCATAGTTCTGGCACAGCTGTTCTTGAAAAAGTGCAGTCTCTCTCTCAGCCCCACCTACCTCACAGGGTGTCTGTTGTGGGGAGGGGAAGGGAAAGGAGTTTGTAAGCCGCTCTGAGACTCCTTTGGGCAGTGAAGGGCGGGGTATAAATCCAATCTCTTCTTCTTCTCTTTTCCTCACAACTACCTTGTGAGGAAGGTTAGGTTGAATGTTGTGATAACCCAAGGTCACATAGTGTACTTCACAGCTAAGTGGGGATTAAAACTCTGGTCTCCCAAATCTTGGACCAACACTCTAACAACCACACTGCTTACATACTGGATACTCACTATGAATCTCCACATGAATCTCAGAATCAAGAGTAAATACTGACTTGTCAGATACCCTGGCCTGAAAATATGGGAGCATTTGTTTGGTTGAAGTAGGGTCCAGGACAGCAGAATCACCTCACTTTCTATATCTGGGAAAGCTGCATCTCCCCCCACCCATGTACAGATACACAAAAACAAACACAAATGGGGAGGGGCTAATGCCAGAAATATGCCAATCTCCTCAATTTCTTTTTCTCTAAAGCTACTAGTCCTAGGGTACCAAAATCGCCTTAACTTCCACCATTTGGGCCACAGGCTTCTGCTCACCCTCTTCTAGCATACAACTTCTAATATTTGGGTAACATACTTTTTAATGCTCCCCAACACAGCAGTCTAAATTTAAAATGGAGTTGGAATTGAAATATTTACTTAAAGGAGGACCTAACAAGTAGACTACCCTTGCCACCTTCAGGAAATCAATTTTTCTCATGTTAGAGTTGCCAGATCCAGGTTGGGACATACCCGGAGATTTGGGGGTGGAGACTGAGGACAGCGGCGATTGGGGAGAGGAGAGACTTCAGTGGGGCATAATGCCATAGAGTCCACCTTCCAAAGCAGCCATTTTCTCCAGATGAACTGATTTCTGTTGACTGGAGATCAGTTGTAATAGTGGGAGATCTCCAGGTGGTGGCAACATTGGGCCAGGATATGAACCCAGAGCCTCAACCGATTTGGGGAAAAAGCTTAGTGTCAGGGAAACCTGTTCCCACTTCCACTGGCTAGGTTGTAAAAAGGACACAGCTGCCAATGGGGGGGCGGTGTTTGCAGAACATACAGTTTAGGAATCTTTACCTGGATAGTGTGCAGTTCAAAGTACCTCTGGTAGGCTACCAGTAACCATGAAACAATCTTCCAAAACAAGGTTTAATGTTGATTTAGGGAAATATAGGGGTAAATTAATTGAAGATACTCAAGCATAAGAACAGTGAAATTGTTATGTTCGGAAGGATATGTGTATAAACAATTAGAAGAGAAAGTGGAAGAGAGTCAAGCCTCTGGTTGAATGACAGATCTGCACCAGGGAACAGCCACAGGGAGCAGTGGGAGATGGAAGGGTTTAAAGAAGGAGAGAGGAGGCTTTTTAAGAGAAAAAGAATGAACAGAGAGAAGTTTATCTGACCTCTGTCTGCTGAGCTGGGCAGAGTACATTGTCTATTTTGATGACCCACAGGTTGAAAATAGGGGCATTAGTAGGGTTGCCAGGTCCCTCCTGGCAACTGGCAGGGATGGGGGGATTTACCAGGAGCAAGAGGGAGGCCCAGGCCCCAGATTATGTTGCTAGCAATGTCGCAACATCACTTTCGGCATGTACTGGAAGTGAAATTATCATTTTGGGATGTCTCAACGATGTTCTGATATTTGGGCAAAAACTCTATGATAATAATGGCTTCTACCAGAATTTTTGCCCAAATACCAGAGCGCTACCCAGATGTTGCTGTAATGATAACGTCACTTCTGGTACATGCCAGAATTAATCCTGCCAGCAGTGTAGCCTGGGCCTCCCTCCTGCTCCTGTTAAGTGCCCCCAAGGACCACTAGAGGGCTCGCAACCCTAGGCTTTAGGCAGGACTTCCGAAGACCCCAAGGAAAATAAGAAGGCCAGGCAGAAGTGGGACAGTCCTGTGTGGCAAGGAAATTTCCTAAAGTCCCATAGAAAGAAAATCAGAGTTGCCAGCCTCTACATAGGTGCAAAGAATGAGAATGCAGTTCTGACTGCAGTCCATCCCCTCTTACCTTTACAAAAACAAAGACAAAAAGTATTAACTGAACTTGAGAAGTTGACAGCCTGAGCAGCTTCATAATACTACCTGTGAATGGGGATGCAAAAATAAGGAATCAAATGCTAATGAAATCAAAAAGTATTACTAATAAAGTAAATCTTTATACATATCCAGAAAAATTCCAATCAACGTAAGTGGTGCACAAGGCTAGTATATTCCAATCAGTACATCAAGTACTAATAATTGACAACATGCTCCGGAATGATTAGTGTCGTTTCGTCGTTCCTTCTTCTGAACAAAGTTGAATAAATTGATGAACCTTATGAAAACATATTTATAAACGTGACATAAGATTACTCAATATAATAAACTTAAATATTTTAAAATATAATAAAGATCTTTGATATGTACAAATTGTCTCTTCTTCCTGGTGTATCTAAAACTGGACGCTAAGCATGATTCTTCAAGAAACATCTACAAAAAAGGCATCACATAAGTCCTACAAATACTATACTTTTACAACAAATTCATACACAATATTATAATTGCCAAAAAGACTCACCAATCTATGCTCCAAATTCCTTGTAACTTATCATCCCAGTCGGGCAAAGTACAAAAAGTGAAGTGCCTTAAGAAGTGTATTGCATTATACCTATTATATACTTGTAACAACACATAAGCACTAAAAATCTTGACGTTACTTACAGCATTGCATAAATGCTGATGTAACTACCGAAATAAACCCTTTAAAGAGCCAAGCCAGAAGAAAAGTTACATGAATAACAACAATGAATACCCTAACAGTACTTGCAGCATCGCAAAAGCGCTCAATATCCTGACATGACTCACAACATAACCCATTTAAAGAGCAAAGTCAGGAGAAAAGGTTACACAAATCATTCTAAAAGTAAAGGCGAAAAAACCGCAGAACATTCCTAAATTGGGCGACAGAAAGGACAACATTTTTATAGGTAACATGATGTCTAAAGTTTGATTCAACCCCAATGGATGACACATGTTTAGTTTATGAATCCCGTATGCTTCTCTATGTAGTAAATTTTTAAGTATGTCTTGTCTGTGATATTGAGTACTCTTAATTGTTTCCAAGACCACAGATCTGAATTCATCGTACCTGTGGCCCTTAGATACATAGTGCTGTACAAGCGGTGCTTCCATGCACTGATGTTTAATTCTCAATTTGTGCTCCAAAACCCATATCGATAGAACACATAGATTCTCTGACATACTTAAGGCCACATGGGCATATCCATAGGTACACCACTCTTTTAGTGAAACAGGAAGAATAAAATGAGATTTCACTTCTAAACTTAATTTCAGGGAAATCCAAAGTCTTAGTCTCCCAGCAGCTGGGACAGGCTGCACATCTATGACACTTATGGTGTCCTCTTGGAAAATCACAGGTGCCATTCTCCATCTTAAGGTCAGCCCGTATTAATAAATCTTTAAAGCTTTTGGTTCTCCGGAAACCAATGTTAGGCTTGTGTTCACATCCAGGAACATCACTTAAAATGTGCCAATGGCATAAAATTATATTCCTAATAGAATTGGCCATGGGGGTATAGTCTAACGCCCAACTAATCCCTACTATTTGTTGCCTCTCTGTTACATGAAGGAATTCAGACCTTTCTCTCCTGTCAGCTCTGCTACATGCTGCCACTATGATGGCTTCTGGAAAGCCTGTTCTCAAAAAATCTAAATGCATTCTGGAAGCCTCTTGAAAATAATCCTGTGGAAGCATAGCCATTGGCACATCAACTATTTGTACTTGATGTACTGATTGGAATATACTAGTCTTGTGCACAACTTACGTTGATTGGAATTTTTCTGGATATGTGTAAAGATTTACTTTATTAGTAATATTTTTCGATTTCATTAGCATTTGATTCCTTATTTTTTCCGTCCCCATTCACAGTTTACTCTTGTTACCTTGTACATCTTTATACAGTGATCCATCATTTCTGCTTTGAGATCCTTCATAATGCTACCTGGCAGCCTTGGGGGGTATATTGCCCCCACTGGGAAATATTGGAAGGCCTGGCAGCCTGGGGGTTGGGGGTGTTGCCCTGTTGCCCCTCCCCAAGGTTTAGACCCCTGCCAACATACACTCCTGCTCATGTGCAGTACATTCAAGTTTCTGCACAATCATGGAGACTGCATGTTTTGTGGGCCAGCCAAACACTGAATGAAGAATACTTGTACAAGAGCATTGCAAAGCTCCAGCCTGTTCAGTGTGAACTGAGTCCACCTCGTTTTGCCTGCCTTACCCAATCAGTTTGCAGGAGTGGTCCCAGTCCACACTATGCATGTCACAGCTTTTATGGAGGTGTCTCAGCACCAGTCCATGCCAATGACAGTAAAGTATATGCCAACACCTACACATCTTTTGCAGATGACTTCCAGATGCTAGCACTGAAGTCAATGGGCTTAGAAGGGTGTGACTGTGCTTGGGATGACACTATAAGTGTCCCAATGAATTTGGCCAGGTCTGCACTTCAGACCAAAATATCTTTCCAAAAATGTTCATGTACACATATTATTCTGTAGGGGTTTGAAGGATTGTTTTGCTCCTCCTTACAGTCAATAAAAGTTTAATAATACTCAGACTGGTAGATTGACTGCTGAAACAACAATATATATGAGCACTGGGAATAAGGAGTGAGACTTAGGATACCTCCAGCATTTGAAAAACAGAAACAGCAAACAGTGTTGAGCAAGCAAGCATCTCCCAAAGGCATGGGGAAATCTCACACATTTCCCCTCCATAACTTTGAAATAGTCTCAAAATACATCACTCTTGTTTCTATAACCCTGAAGACAATTTCTGAGTACTTGGATAGTAGAATGCATCTAAATTCACCATGGCACACCAAAACCTCATGTATGAAAAGTTACAATTTTAAAAAACTGTGTTATGGGGTTGTGATGAGATTCATTAGCTCCAAAATGACACATAGATCCTTGACTAAAATTAAAAGGCTTGGGGCAACAAGAATCAACAGAACTTTGTGAGGAAAAGGAATTCAAAGACTTAATGGTCAGCACTTAAATCAGTTACAGCACTGGACAAGGGAGCTGGTCAGCTTGTGTGGCCAAAAGAAGGAAAAACTATTTTGCCTCCAATTATCGAGACTCAAGAACTAGGCATATTAAAAATAAAGAATTCATCTTTCCAATAAGTTGCCTACTTTAATAGTGTTCATTTTTCAGGAAACGCCTAGGTAGCTTATCTGTCAACTTTTGATCTGGCTGTTACACAGATACAGATGGTCCTGACATTATTTTTATGCAGCTGTAAACAGCATATAGATTATCTTATAATAGCAAAGAATCAATTCCTTTTTTGTATATCACAATCAATCCTTTCATGAACAGAATTCTAGATATCCCAAGACAATGCATGCCAAAAGTCTCTCACAAACTTTCCCTTCAGCAGATTTTCACTCACAGCTGCACAGCTTGTCCTGTAGGCTCACCCATGGCCATTCTTAGTTGGTGGAGCAATTGTCTGTTTAATGTTTGTTATGTTTTATTCATTTTAATGTATCCACAAGAGACCCCAAATTCCAACTGAGCAATGGGGCTAGAGGGAAAACTTTAAATTCTTTTAAACCTTCTGCTCTTCAATAAAGTAATATCAACAGGAGATCCAGATAAGGATCTCCCGTGTTGACCCTTGTATTAGGCATTAGAGAAGAATTTTATTTCTCCTGTCCTTGCACAGTAGATTCTCACTGTTAAAGATATTCAGGTGTTTCCCCAATCATATATATTTAATGTGACCGAACCATTTTCTCAAAGGTGCTTTTATGCAGTGTATGTATTGTTTACTTGCAGCATATTTTATGTAGGCCCTGGCTACATGGAGAAGTTGCCACACTGAAAGCACGAATGTCAGGCAGATTTTCGGGGCACGATCATACCGCAACATCTGGGAAGCGTAGTGCTCCCGTGGCCAACCCGTGGCATCCTGCCAAAGATGCAGAGTTAAAAAGTACCTAGGAAAGTGCACTAGTATCCCATCTGATCCCAGAAGCGCTAGTATCCCATGGCATCTGGCGCCCACCCACGTATCATTGCAAACTGGATGTTGTTAAGTCTCCACAGGATGCGCACCAACGCCGAATTGCGCATGTGCACAAACACGACACTGACAGCAGCCCTGCCCCCTGGAATGGCACATACGCACAAACAAGAAACCAAAAGCAGCACGGCTTGTGTGATTGCACCGCGCCGCTTCTTTGCCATGCTTCAACATTGCTGTGTGATCAGCAGCTAACAGCCAAAGTGTGGCAACTGGGGTACTGTGTGATTGGTCTACCGTGCTTTATTTTGCTCCAGGGTGAACAGCCATGCCTCCCCCACATTATCTGGCCCATATGACCGGGCTGTAGATTGTGTAGGTGTGTTCTACAGAGGAATGTATGCACCTGCCTTTGGATAGAGAGCTAGATTAGATTACTTTTGGTGCTCTCCATCTCTCTGCATCTCCAGAGAAAGAGTTTGATCAGTAAACCCTTCAGCTTCGAGAGTTGGACTATAAGGAAGGCCGAGTGCCGAAGAATAGATTCTTTTGAACTATGGTGCTGGAGAAGACTCTTGAGAGTCCCTTGGACTGCAAGGAGATCAAATCAGTCAATCCTAAAAGAAATCAACCCTGACTGTTCCCTGGAAGGCCAGATCCTGAAGTTGAAGCTCAAATACTTTGGCCACCAAATGAGAAGGAAGCATTCACTGGAGAAGTCCCTGATGCTGGGAAAGATTGAAGGTCAAAGAAGAAGGGGATGGCAAAGGATGAGATGGTTAGACAGTGTCATTGATGCAACAAACATGAAATTGAGCAAACTTCAGCGGACAGCGGAAGACAGGAGGGCCTGGCGTAATCTGGTCCATGGGGTCGCTAAGAGTTGGACTCGACTGTGCGTCTGAACAACAAAAGCACTAACCACAATGTACAGCAAATGTATAGCATTTCAAAGCCTTGGTTCCCATACTGCTCCAGCATTTTCTTTCTCTTTGTTTTGCACTTCTGACTGCTCACCATCCAAGGCTGAATTTAGTTCATATCCAGAAACAAACAGTGGAAAGGAGCCTTGCTAGCAAAACTTAGCAGTTCTGCTTGGAGCTCAGCTCCACACATTTGCGGCAATTTTCTGGCCTTGACCAATTCATGGTTCCCATTTTCCCAGCAGAAATCCAGGGGGGAAAGCTGATCTAAGCTTTGCATCCACAGGCCAGGAAAAGCATTGCCTGATGAATTTCAGCCTGTTGGAGAGCTGTTAAGGGTCCTGGAAATCCATCAGGACTGAAAAGAAAGGTTGGCAACCTTATTCTCAGCCCTTATTTGCAAGGCTAAATTAAAGTATGAACAATGTTTCAATTATGACACTCCCTGCTAATTAACGGCATGGGAGCCATTCATCTTTAATTTCTCTTCCCTAAATATAAACCTTCCAACTTCACTGGAATGAGATGTTAAAGTAATTACTGCTCTATCAATGTAGTTTTTAATACCCAGCTGAGATTTAATTTAAACATACTCCTCTAAACAGAACAATATTACATACCATCATACAATATTAGACTGTGCTGTTGGCAAGAGTCCCTTTTCACCTTTATACATAGTAAATAACCCTTACACGTGTCCAAAACAAATTAAAATACCCCTGTTTAGCATCAACACAGGACTGCTACCTGCTACCAGCTGATTACCTTCCAAAACTGCATGTAAGGTAATAGGCAGAAGATAAAATCAAACTCCCAGGACCAAGGATGTCCAGTGAGATATTTGCCTTAGGCCTGTTTTTTACTTGCACACATCTGGATGCCTACTTACACAACTCTCCCTTATTTCTTCAGTGTTGTTTACATTGTTACCACCCTGAGATACATAGAACTAGTGCTTATTTAGGTGATACCTATAACCTCATCCCCAGCTCTTCCAGGTATGCGCCACTGTACCTAACCAATGCCAATCAAAGACCACATTCACATCATGTGGCACAATCTTCTGTAAGGAGGAATAAAGGGTGCAGCCCTCTTCCACTCTCACCACCATAAAGGTAATGCAGCTCATAAAGTAGGGCCATGGCTCCGTGGTACAACTTATGAGCATATCCAGTTAAAAGGATGAGATTGTAGGTGATGTGAAAGACCTTTATCTGAGACCCTAGAGAGCCACTGCCGGACAAAGTTGATAACATTCACCTGGACAGACCAATGGTTAAGGCAGCTTCATGTGTTCTTGATATGGAAGACCACATTGGAAATGCTCCTTTCTTCCAGTTGTCCAGACACTGGGTACTCTTGACCTCATCCACTAGAAAAAAGGCTCTTTAAAGAAAGCTTCAGGGCCCCATTTGATATGGCATAGCCCATGAGTGAGAATGCGGATCATGTTAGCTTCCTGTGAAGTGTGGATGCAGAGGTGCAAATTAAAGATCAGCATGGTTACTGGAAAGGAATTTCCAAATCCTTCCCCCCATACTCCCCCCTTCTTCTCTCCAGCTGATTTCCTACTTTCAGGCATTACTCTTCGTTTCAGAGAAGAAACAGTAAAACAGATGGGGAAGAAGCACTTTTAGATGCAAAGTGTGGAAGGACAGAAGGGTTCAGCATCTACATCCCATTTCCATGCTGTGCACTGTATTGACTTTTCTTACACTGATGGACTGAACTTTCAGTGGTATTAATTTACAAATGGTATTGAGCTATCCAAGCAGCCATTGATTCTGACTTGGAGACACTGATCCTCCCTTAACTCTAGATGGTGGAGGTATGCTGTCATTACTTAGAGTTGGTTACTGCACTCTGCTCAATGTTAGGGATGCTTTCTTCCAAGTTATTATTTCACACAACCCCAAGTTAAATCTTAAGATTTTTAAAAAACATGTTTTTTCAACAGATGCCATGAGACAAATTATGTCTTTTTGTCATTCAGTATTGGTTTGAATGTTAGAAATCACACTATCCACCTGAGAAATCCTTAAAGACAAAGGAATTTTTAAAGGGATATATGCTCACCTTTGTTGAAACATGGGAAAAATAAGCTCTGATTTAGAATATTTTATGAGGTGTTCATAAGCATTTCTTAGCAAGATTCATTTCCCTGTCAAACCACAAGAATCCAGGGTGCATAAGCAATACTTGTAACTTTTGAACCAAATTAATTTCTCCTTTGGCCACTGTGGGCTCACTCCTCTCATACAAAGCTACACAAAAAGAAATAACTAGTAACATATGTTGCAGTAAAAGAACAAAATCACGTTGGTAAGTCAAATTTTCAAAGTACTTCAGCAGGTCAAATGATCAGCTCTGTAACTCCCACTTCCCAGTGACCCAGTTTCTGGGCTCCAACCTTTGGTTCAAGAATCCTGGCCCATGGCACAGTTTTAATTCTCTCCCTCAGGACACAGAGGTGCTAAACAAGCAATTTATGCCTCCATTACACTTAAAGGGGGCTGTCATGACTACTTTCTTTTAATTTGTGGGTTAGATATGATATGTTTTTAAATTTCTTCTTGTTTGTCTCTCTCTCTCTGAGAATATAAAGCTGCCAAGCTTATTACTAACTTTTCCCATAGTCTGAGTTGTTGGACTATGTGGTCCCGAGGATGAGACTCTAGTACTGAAATATCATATCACTGGGTTAACAATAAAATAAAACCCTATTTGCATAAGAAGCATATTGGTTTCAAGATGTTTTGTAACTTATTGCTTCAGTGAATAAAACAGTGTATATTAATAACTTCTGACCGAGCTATCACACTTTCACTTCACAAACATTCTCAAATCCTTCCTTTTCTTCAGAATGTACTTTGTCCAATCTTTATTTTATGTAGCTCAGTTTAATCTTTCATTTCCTTTGACGATGTTAGATTTTTACTCTCTCTAGTCACTAATATGTCCCCTAAAGTATTCTATGTCCTTTTTAGAATCTTAAATGCTTTTCACAGCATTAATATGGAATTCTAATCAGAAGGCAGCTTCTCAAACTCTGTGGACTGCTGACTGAACACACTGACTGACTTTCTCCACACTCACTTATTAGCTCTGCCCATACACTCTCAGTCACCAGCCAATCACCTCACTCACTCATCCCCTCTTTTACTCCCCTTGTTCTTCTGCAACTTACCAAATATTACCAAAGAAACACACACTTAAAACTTCAAATCATTACAGGGGCCAGTATTTTTAAAAACAAAAGAAATGTCTAACTTGACAAAAATAACACTACTGTTTCTCTGGAAAATATATATACATCATTGTCAGTCTGAAAAAAAGAAACCTAACAGATATAAAATGATAGGAAGGTTTAGGGACTGTATAAATATTTACTAAATTGAGTCAGCAGTTGGGAAATAACACAAAAAAGTTACATGTGACTTCATTCAGATATTCAGTGTGTTTTTAAATCTACTTGACCTCTCTGTGTATACAATAACTAAACCAATAATTTTACCTTTGTTGATTTCTGATCTGTCTTAATGTTTTAGTTGGAATGAAATGGTCCTTTAAAATGCTCCCAAATGTAAACTGAGCGGCATCTCAATATACGTACACAATCTCAAATGAGGAAATCATGATATATTCCCAAAATGTGCAAGGAGGACATCAGCAAGATTTAAGAAAATTATTAGCATAAACTATTAAAATAGGATATTGAACACATTTTACCATTTTTGTCAGTGCTCATCTTTGAAGATGCAATTCTGTGAATATTTCCTTGAAAATGAATGCCATTAAAATCAACAGAACTTGAATCCAAGTACACATGGTGAGGTCAAATTGCACATTTTAATGCTTTTGGATCTGGCTTGTAATGTGTGGAAAAGATAAATATTCTTTAAACTTGGTAAATATTACTTATTCAATTTACTTATTAATCAATTTATGTACTATGTATTTTATGAAGTAAAATTCATCCCATACCTTCACATTTTATTTATGTCCTCCT
>JAPDNY010001118.1:0-18998 GCA_029375565.1 Gekko gecko | reverse complement strand
CTCTGAATTAGGGGTGTGCATTCGGGAATCCCAAAACGGAAAAAAACCCGAAAAAAGCATTTTCGGGTTTTTTCGGCTTTCGGATCCCGGACAGGCTAGTCACTGTAATCTTCGAATTCCAAAAAAAAAATCCCAGAAAATTCGGTATTTTTTCGGTATTTTTCGGCATTGCTGAAAAATGGCATTGTGGGGGGTTTTAAACTGTTAAAGGGCCTGGGAATTCCTTTTCCCGCTGTTTCCCCCTCTTTCCTGCCTTTTCCTCCCTGTTTCCAGGAGGGGGGAACGAGGCTCCAGACAGCCAATCACTGCAATGCATTTGCAAAATGCATTGCAGTTTACAAGGCTGTTGTTGCTGCCTGCAGCCCAACCACCAGTTTGCTCCTTTCCCAGGGAAGGAGCACTGTGGTGGTCAATAGGGTTCTGGCATCTGCTCTCTGGCCAATCACAGAAGGTTTTTCTTTTTTGAAATTCTTCTGTGTATGCTCAGAGAGCATAAAAGGAGCCAGTCTCTGGGCTGACACTCATTGCTGTGTTCCTGGATCCTGCTGGCTGGTGAGAGAGAGCTGCCTGGCTTGGCTGTTGGAGATTGTGGCTGGCTGGCTTCTGCTGCCCCTGCTCCTGAGTCTGCCCTGCTTTCCTCCCTGCTCTTCGTGGACCTCGGATCAATACCTCAGAAGACTTCAGACTGGTTTGATTTATTAGGGCACTTTTAAATTTAATTTCTTTTCTCTTTATTTTATTCTTCCTTAGGGTTAGTTTGGGAGAGACCTGGGGTTGGTGGGGTGGTGATTGCACATGGTCTGCTGCTGGCTTGGCAAACATGCCCCCTCACACCACCACCACACCTCTCAGGTTTTTTACAGGGAGAATCTGCTTGCCTGATCCATTCCCATAGGAAACAATGGAGAACTGGGGGCACCCTCTTTGAATGCCCCTAGAATTGGACCCCCTGGTCCAATCTTTTCAAAATTTGGGGGGTCTTTTGGGGAGAGGCTCCAGCAGCTACAGTCCAAATTTGGAGTCTCTACCTCAAACCCCCCTCTCCAGCCCCCTGCAAACTTTCCAGAAAATTTTGCCATTGAAGTCAATGGCCCCATTGAAGTCAATGGCCCCATTGGATATAATGGACCCGAATTTTTCGGGAATCCCAAAATTTTCGGATTTCAATGCTTTACCGGTATAGGTATTCGGGTTTTTTCAGGAATACCGAAAAAATTCGGGTCCAATATGCCCAAATCCGAATTTTACCGAATTTTTTTTTTTTTGCACACCCCTACTCTGAATCCCAAAATAAGATTTGGACCCCCACACTTCATACACCCCCATGTTCAGCAGACTCTTCTCTTCAAGGGGACATATGCCATGTCCTGGTCCAAAGTGCAGTTCTTGTGCCAGCTGCTCCAAAGTGTGGTGCCCCCAGGACAATCATACAGGCAGACACTGAATGAACCCCAAAACAAATCTTTGGACCACCCCAACTAAAACCTCCCCACACTCTGGAAACTGTTCCCTGCAAGATGACATACAGTGATGCCCGGTCCAAACACTGGTTCTGATGCCATGAGCTTCTATTCAGAGTGCCTCCCAGAGGCCTGTATTACAAAGATGATTTGAATAAGGAAGTGCCCCTCTGCATCCAAAATAAAGATTGGGCCCATACACTTCGTACACCCCATGTTCAGTAAACTCCCCTCTTCAAGGGGATATATACTATTTCCTAATCCAAAGTGCAGTTCTTGTGCCAGCTGCTCCAAAATATGGTGCCCCCCAGGACAATCACACAGGCAGACACTGGGGCCTGGCTGCACCCCAAAACAATCTTTGGGCCGCCCCAACTGACATATCACCACGCTCTGGAGACTGTCCCTGGTTTACTTTCAGCCCGTTTCTTTATCTTTATCAGGTCTGAAACAGGAGCAGTATGCCATGGAAGTAATTACAGAAGTCTTCCATTCATATACAGAAGTCTTTAAGTATGAGGATTCTTTGATAAAGAAATGGGCTGAAAGTAAACCGGGATCTTGTCAGAATTTTTCACAAGCTGTACTACGCAAAAGTATATGCTGTAAAATCTTTCACAAAGCGGTATGGAACGAAAGTACATGCTGTTGTTTGTTATTATTGGTTATTGTAAGAAACAGACTAGAAGAAGAAGAAGAGATTGGATTTATACCCCGCCCTTCACTACCCAAAGATGTCTCCGAGCAGCTTACAAACTCCCTTCCCTTCCCCTCCCCACAACCGACGCCCTGTGAGATAGGTGGGGCTGAGAGAGCTCTTGACAGAAACTGCTCTTTTTCAAGAACAGCTCTTATAAGAGCTACGGCTTGCCCAAGGTCATCCAGTAGGTGCAAGTGGAGGAGTGGGGAATCAAACCCGGTTCTCCCAGATTAGAGTCTGCGCACTTAACCACTACACCAAACTAACTATGTTGTACTTCGTTGCACTTGTTGTACTGATACAAACAACAAGGATCATATAAGTTACATTGAGCACTAGTGTACTATCCATTAGTAACTTTACAGAAGAGTCTGTTTATATTGGTTATATTGGTTGCCATCTCATGGTATTGTGCTTGTAATGGGTTAACTGTCCACGAGCCTGTAATTTGAAGAGGATGCAATGATTTACAGTCTTAGCCTTAAGACTTCATTGTTCCCCAGTCAAGTCCGCAAATGGAATTCTTGTACAGATCATGCCTCACACCCACACCATATATATCGCTACAGAGGGGTATCGATATTTACCACCAGCAAATTTTCTGATGTTTCTAAGTAATGTTCACAAACTCCAATAATGCAAATATTAGCAATTACATTGATAAAAGAGAAAATGAAAAAAAAATGTTTCCTTCTTCCTTTCCTCTCTTCCTAGAAGAGATGCCGCCTATACCACTTGGGTATCAATTATTAAATAAAGGAATTTAAATAAAAGGCTGAGGAGTAATTTAAGTTTGGGAACTGTCTGAAGCCAAACCGTGGGGAACAGTAGTTGAAGCAAGGAAGCCCTTGATTCACAGCAGGAGGCACTGAGAAATTAACCGTTACATTGCACACTGTGTCGGAAATGATGCTGTGATGGAATATATGTATTGTATGAGGCTGTTGGTCTGCTATTCTTCCAGTAACATTATTTTTGGTTGATTTACCTTTATCCAGGTATCGCCAATGCATGGAATGTCTTTCTCCCTCACCCTAGCTCAGGCACTAAGGAAAGGCTACATGTTATCTTCCCAGCCATCTTATCAAGGGATTTAGCCAGACATGATGCCTCAAACAGGAATCTGATCCTTTGCATGTCTGAAACTGGATCTATCAGCTCTACCACGCACACATGAAGTTGATGGGATATGCCAGCAGGCAGGCAGGGGTGTATGAAAGAGAAAAGATACACACCACTAGAGGGCATTTTTCCAGTTTCTGCAAGGACAATAGTGAACAAATAGAGAACAAAAATAAAATCTTCATTTTCAATTTAACACCATCAAGTTTTCAAGAATTCAAACACTAATTTGTTTCACCTGGGAAAATTAAGTATTTGCCCCATGGATACCCACTGCTATATGGGAATGGGAATGTGCTATAGGCAATAAGTGGATATTGACTGAAATATTAACAACATGAGTCATACAATTCTCCTTCAACTTATTGAACATATTACTGTGATAATTTTAAGATTAAAATTTAAAATCTGTGATGCAAACACAGCACTAGACTGGTAAACACCAATTATTTTTTCCACCCAATTTGAGTGAATAAGTATAACCCTTGCTTTCCTCATTACATGAGGTCAGAATTTTATACAAATAGCTTATGGTTTACAAGAGTATTAAAGATAAAATGTGATTGGAACACACTTTACTAGTCAGAAAGGCTTAAAGAATTTAAACATAATATGGATGAAAGCCTCAAATAAGTAATAAGGAGGAAGCAAGAACATCAGAGGAGACCAGAGGGCTATTTTTGTTTCTAACATCACTAACTCATATTCATAAAAACTGGCTGAAAACCAAAACTGCTGGGATCAGAAGTAGATTCAGCTTCATAAAACAAGGACTTCTTATTCAGACAAAATAGCACTATTCATGGAGATACTATGAAAGTTTCAATGGAATGGGTGGGAGGGGACAAGAAATATTTGATGGATAATGAACACATTTCCTCTTAGTTTTTGCACTGGATGAGTCATTGTATACTACACACACTGAAGCAAAGCACTAGAATAAGACCACTTTTACCTCACCAGCATGAGGGATTCCAAGGGCAAGGAATAATCATAGCTTGTATTGGACCTCATACATAGCTCTGTAATGTGTACATCAATGGGTGCATTCAGCCAGTTCTCCACTTAAAATAGTAAAGCAGAAAGTGTATAGGTCTCTATAGCCTCCCAAGCAGTGTACAGTAGTTTCTCTCACACAACAAGTCTCTACTGACTGAGGCTTGGATTAACACTGGGCAGGTTTACGCTCAAACTAGATGACCAGACAAAAACGAAAGTATGCTTTCCCAGACAGTGCACACATGTGGGTGAAATGAGATTCTCAACTCTGCTACTATTAGGATAATCAGGAAGAAACAAAAAAAATAGCAGTTATTTTGGACTATTTAATAAATATGATGGCCACACTTGATTAGTTATGTCATTTATAACTGGTACATACAGGTCCTATATCACTTTATGAAAAGCAAAACATAATTAACTTCTCTATGGAGTTAGCAGAACAGAACCCTTGAGATAATGCTCTGCACATAAACTTTGATCTTGGGATGGGTGTGTGTGTGTGTGTGTGTGTGTGTGTGTGTGTGTGTGTGTGTGTGTAAAGAAGCAAGGCTATACATCAGTACTTAATTATATGTAAATTACATGTAACATGTAGGAACTTTGGTGGCATGTGGGACTTCTCCCCACTGGCAATGGTTTCCAATAGTAAGGAAAGGAGAATTATTGTAGACTGCGCACCCTATACTGACAATAAAATCTCAGATCCTAGATTATTTTCCCAGGCCCTTAAAAAATTGTCACACAGTAAACTGGACTCAAACAACATTAAGGAGTTGGCTGTTTATATCCCGCCCTCCCTGCAAGAAGGCTCAGAGTGGGTTACATCAATCTTAATACAATACAATTAAAAGCAACTTTAAAATAACAGTTTAAAACAATAGAATCATAAGATACCGCGTAAAACAAATTAGATCAGACATCAGTTTCAATGTCAGTCAGAGTAATTAAGATACAACAGTGGGTACCCCGAAGTCTATTTGGATCCAGACCACTGATGGGAGATTGGCCAGGGGAGGGGGGGACGTCTGCCACCTCAACCAAAAGCCCAGTGGAAGAGCTCCATTTTGTAGGCCTTGCGGAACTGTAGTAGGCGGTCCTGAAGGTATGCTGGCCCCTGGCCATATAGGGCTTTAAAGGTAAGCACCAACATCTTGAAATGGATCCAGAATTCAGTAGGCAGCCAGTGCAGTTCACGCAGCACTGGGTGGATATGAGCCCACACAGGCATCACCATCAATACCCATGCAGTGGCGTTCCACACTAGCTGCAACTTCCAGAGCAGAGTCAAGGGAAGCCCCACATAGACAGACACAGTCCAGTCCAGACTAGAGAGTTACAACAGTCACTGTAGCCAGGTCCCGGGAGGTGAGATATGGGGCCAACTGCCTGATATATCTCAGATGGAAAAAGGCAGACCTGGCAGTGGCAGTGACCTGGGCCTCCATAGAAAGGGAGGCATGCAGGAACACCCCCAGCCTCTTCACCCTTGACACTGGCACCAATGAAGCCTCATCAAAAGTTGGGAGCCTGATTCCCTGACTCAATCCCCCGCGACTCAGGTGAAGGACCTCTGTCTTAGATGGATTTAACTTTAGTCAGCTCTGTTGCAGCCATCCAGCCACAATTTGTAATGCCTGTCAGAAAATGCCTTTGATGTTTCTCACTGAATCCATTGTTTTGTGTTCCCTACCCTGCTTTGCGCTTGCGTAGCTATGCAGGCAGAAACGTGGGAGCTTCTTCCCTGCCGCTTTTCCTTATCACGGTGGCCTTGAATGTAGGCTTTGGGCTATTCTTGTTTTACTGAGAATTTTCCAGTCCTGGGAAGGCAAAGGGAGGGGGGAGTAGTCTCCCGTTCATGAAGTATATCTCCTGCCGGGAGTTCCCGCGCGAGTGCTCAAGTTTCATTTGCTAGGCGCTTTGTTGCATCACACTATAAGTTAGCTTGCATTGCTTCGCCCCCCATTCCTGACAATGACCTCCTACTGTGGGTTTTAGCAAGATAATCCAATAAAACCTTTCTTTGTGCAAGAATGACTGGATCTACTTGTTTTTAAACCTGACAGATATTGTCAGGAATCACCATTATTCCCCCACCGTCAGTTTCCGCCGTCTACCACGATGAGCGGAGCTGGGGGGGGAGCCACGGGCGCAGTCCCAGTGACTACTACTCCGGGAGCCACGGCCCCGGTCACCACCGTGGCAACTCCAGTGGTCACCACTCCGACCACCACCGTTGTTCCAGTGACTACAACTTCAGTTTTGGCAGCGCCAACCCCGCAATCAGGAGCAGGGTTGGTCACCCCTCCATTGATCAGCACAGTGGGTGCTGCGTACACTCTCCCAATCTATAGCCCGGCCGGGTCAACGCAGAGTCAAGGGGGAGCGGTTCCACGGACCTACGTGCTGGGAGCCCCAACACCCTGGGATAAAGGGGTGACCTACCGCAGATCACGCGATTGGACTAAAAACCTGTTGGACACTACCCAGACAACTTGGTCCATGCCGGGGAGCCAGAGCCAGAACAGCCTTTTGGATCCTAGAGGTAGTTTTGGACTTCCCCAGGGACGGATGTCTCGAGGATCTCCTAGAACAGGATCCGGTTCAGATACAGAGGCTCGCATGGACTCTATTCAAGAGGATACCCGACGTCTGGTACGGGACATGGGCAAACTAATGCAATCCCTACCACAGATGATGGACCAAGCAATTCGAGCTCATCCACTGACGCAACCTAGACCGGCACCAGCACCTGCACCACCGGTGCCACCGGGACAGCCACCTCCTGCTCCCCCGGCCCCAGGGCCGGGCCAGCCAGCACCGGCCCCACCTCCACCTGTCGGCCCAGCACCAGGACCCAGGCCAGGGCAACCAGGACCTTTCCAGCCACCAGCTCTGCCTCCGCCTCAACTCCCTGCTCCAGCACCCCTCCCGCAGCCAGTTCCAGCACCGATCATGGCCCCGGCCCCTCCAGTAATCCGCCCCAAGGACATGTTGGAGATCACGTTTGATGGGGATCCAGAAACTGTGTCCTTTTTCATATTGCAAGTAGGGAAATTTGTGCAGAGATGGGGCTATGTGTTCCCGGACGAGGAGCAACAGGTGGAGTTTATCGCTTCCAGGTTCCGGGGGAGTGCTACTAGTTGGTATGTAGCCCTTCATGATCTGGAGGCAGCGGAACTGGGGAATGTTGATGACTTCATGTGGGCCTTGAGAAACCGTTTCGAGGATCCGGGGGTGGCCCAGAAAGCCGAAGCCTTCCTTCGCACGTTCAGACAAGGCAAACTCACCGTGCGGGAGTATTCAAGGGAGTTTCAAAGGCATGCGGTGAAAATTCGGGACTGGACCGATGCGGTGCTGGCTCAACAATATCGAATGGGACTAGCTGTAGACGTCCGCAATAATGTCCTCAGCTCTCAGCAGCCTCGCACTCTCCAGGGCTGGATGGAGGAGGCCGAAAAAGCGGAAAGTCGCTTGCGTGTCATGAAACTGGATCTATCTCTGGGCAATAACCGTCCGAGTCTCGCGGCAGGCCAGGCCAGACCCAAACCAACCTCCACCTCAAGCGGGATGAGAGATCAGCGTATGCGACAGGGCCTCTGCCTGCGGTGTGGGGAAAAGGGGCACTTCGCCGCATCCTGCCCGAAAGGGGATCCCAATAGAGCCCTACCACAAGAGGAGCCCAGACGATGGCCAACCCCTACCCCAAGAAAAGGAACAGCGAAACCACGCAACACACGGGCTCTTTTTGCCAGCCCCGACCAAGCGGATACCATGATGCTGGAGGAGGAGAGTGAGATGCAGGGAAACGGATTGGTCCTGTTTGTGAATGGCGCTACACAACAGGACCCAATACCTGAGGCACCTAAACTGGTGAGCAATTACCCCTCTCTCTTCTTTGTGACTGTACTTGTGATGAATCCAGCGATGATGACCCATATTCGGGTTCGAGCCCTCATTGACTCAGGGTGCGGGAGGGATCTGATAAACCCGTCTATGGTTATGGGGTTGGAGGCAACTGTTGTCAATTTGAAAGACCCGATAACTTTTACTCAAATGGATGGGTCTCCAATGAAAGAACCATGCCGATTTGAGACTGTTCCTTTAAGAGTAGGCATTGGTGAACACTGGGAGCTACGCTCGTTTGTAATAGCCCCTCAAGCCCAGTTCCCATTGGTGTTGGGTAGCCCATGGTTACATGGTCACGATCCATATATTCTATGGGAAGAAGGGAGCGTACAATTTATCTCCCCGAAGTGTGCAGAGCACAAATGGGACCCAGGGTGGGGAAAAACCCCATGCAATGAACCTCCACGAGCTTGCCTAGCCACGGAGGACCTTAACCGCATCCCTAAGGACTACCGGTATGTGACCAGGGTGTTTGAGGAGGAGGAAGCAGATGAACTACCCCCCACCGTAACTCCGACTGTGCGATTGAAATCCTTCCGGGCCACAAATTACCAAAAGGGAAAATTTATGCCATGAGTCCCATTGAAAAGAAAGAACTACGCCGCTTTATTGATAAGAATCTGGCCCGTGGATTTATTAGGCCAGCGTCGTCCCCTTTCGCAGCACCCGTATTGTTTTGTAAAAAAAAAAGATGGGGGGCTCAGACTCTGCACGGATTACAGGGGGCTAAATGCAGTGTCTGCAACTAATGCCTACCCAATGCCCCTCATCAAAGACTTGTTGGCAGAGGTGGCAAAGGAAAGTGTTTTCTAAACTGGATTTATGAGATGCCTATTTTCGGGTCCGTATCAGACAGGGTGATGAATATAAGACTGCATTTAATACCCCGCTGGGGCAATTTGAATATCGGGTTATGCCCTTCGGATTACAGGGAGCACCAGGGGTCTTCATGAATTTAATCAATGAAGTGTTACACCCCTACTTATTCAAGGGGGTGGTTGTTTACTTGGATGATATCTTGGTCTACACCCCGGATCAAGAATCTCACACCACTCTTATGCGAGAAGTATTGGAAACGCTATTAGAACACAAATTGTTTGTTAAACTGTCAAAATGTGAATTCCACCAGGAGTGCATTGACTTTTTGGGGTACCGCATATCCTCTGCGGGGTTAGAAATGGACCCAAAAAAGGTCCAAGATGTGTTGATGTGGGAGCCCCCAAAACCAGGCGGCAGCTCCAAAGTTTCCTCGGTTTCGCCAATTTTTACCGTCAATTCCTGCCACATTTTGCCCAAGTGGCCCTCCCCCTCACAGAACTGCTAAAGACTAAGGGGAGGGGAACTAAGGCTTCAATGCCCGGGGCCCCTTTGAACTGGACTCCCCAGTGTCAGGAAGCTTTTGAACAACTAAAACAGTTATTCACGTCTGAACCCATACTAGCACACCCCGATGAGACAAAAAAATTCGTGGTCCAAGTAGACGCGTCGGATACCGCTATGGGTGGGGTGATATTGCAAGAGAATGCTCAGGGGCAACTACAACCCCTTGCTTATGTGTCCAAAAAGTTTAATGATACGGAGAGATTTTGGCCCATTTGGGATAAAGAAGCAGCGTCTATACGTTTAGCATTAATCACCTGGAGGCACTGGTTAGAAGGGTCCCGAGTACCTTTTGAAATCTGGACTGATCACAAGAATCTTGAGGTACTGCGGAAACCCCGGAATCTAAATGCAAAACAATTCTGGTGGGCTGAGTTTTTCTCTAAATTTCAATTCACCCTCCACCATTTTCCAGGTAAATCCAATCATCTGGCGGATGCTCTCTCCCGCCTTCCCCAACACCTGTGTAAGAGGACAGAAATACGAGAGTCTATGTTCACCCCTGAACAATTAGTTGGAGCAGTTGTAACCCGAAAAACCAGACGCGCACAATCGTTGACCCCAATCCAGGCCATAACCTGGGAAAAGCAATTTGCCACTGACATCACCACACAAGAAACAATTGAATTACAAGCTCGGGATGATGTGAAATGTAGTACAAATGGCTGCTGGTACAGGGGCAATAAAATTTTTGTTCCGGAAGCTACCCGATCCCAGGTGTTGCAATCAGCCCATGACTCAAAGTCTGCGGGGCACTTCGGATATGTAAAATCCTTACACCTACTGCAACGCGGCTTCTGGTGGCCCCGAATGAAACGGGATTTATCCCTCTATATACAGTCCTGCCCAACGTGCAATCGTTGCAAAACTAGACCAGGGAAACCTCCAGGTCTTTTACAGCCTCTACCCACCCCGAGCCGACCCTGGGAAGTGATCTCCATGGACTTTATCACTGATCTTCCCCCTCTAAACATATGACAGTCATTTGGGTGGTAGTGGACCTATTCTCTAAACAAGCTCATTTTATACCATTTCCCAGCCTGCCGACGGCCAAAGTCCTGGCCAAAGCCTTCCTTCAGCACATTGCCAGGCTACATACGTTGCCACTCAAGATAATCTCCGACAGGGGGTTCAATTTGTTTCAAAGTTGTGGTCGGAGTTGATGACTCTTATGGGTATTGAACGCGCTCTCAGTACTGCCTATCAACCTGAAACCGATGGGCAAACGGAAAGAGTAAACCAGACTTTAGAGCAATACTTAAGGTGTTTCTCTAACTATCAACAAGACAATTGGGTAGATTTATTACCACTGGCGGAGTTTGCGTACAACAACTCATGGCATGCTTCAACGAATATGTCTCCCTTCAAAGCTGCCATGGGTTATGACAGCCCCCTCTTCCCTTTTTGAAGCCCGGCGAGACTGGTGGGGAAGCCTCAGCATGGTGTAAGACTTTCCGGGACTCTTGGCCCCTAATTGTTGAGACATTGAATGAGGCCAAGGCACAGTACAAAAAGCAGGCAGACAAAAAAAGGGCGGGTGGCTGGAAACTGCAACCGGGAGACTCGGTCTACCTTTCAACCAAGAACCTAAGACTGGCGCAACAATCCCGGAAACTTGCTTGGAAATATATTGGTCCATTCAAAGTTTTAAGATGTATAAATCAAGTAACTGTGCAACTAGATTTACCTAAATCTCTTAAAGCAATACATCCAATTTTCCATTACAGCCTCCTCAAACCAGCATTACCCCCGACTAAATGGCATCCTGAGCTTCCAGCACCTCCCCCATTGATGGTTGACGATGAGGAGCACTACGAAATTGCTGACATTTTGGACTCTAAGATTCTCCGTGGACAACTCCTGTACCTTGTTGAATGGGTACACTTTGGGCCCCAACACAGGGAGTGGGTGAAAGTGTCTGATATTAATGCACCTGATCACCTGAAAGAATTTCACACTCGATACCCAAATAAACCTGGGGGCCCCTCATTCTCTCCTTCCTGAGTGGTGGGTGGGTGGTATTTTGGGAAGGGCAGAATGTCAGAAAATGCCTTTGATGTTTCTCACTGAATCCATTGTTTTGTGTTCCCTACCCTGCTTTGTGCTTGCGTAGCTATGCAGGCAGAAACGTGGGAGCTTCTTCCCTGCCGCTTTTCCTTATCACGGTGGCCTTGAATGTAGGCTTTGGGCTATTCTTGTTTTACTGAGAATTTTCCAGTCCTGGGAAGGCAAAGGGAGGGGGGGAGTAGTCTCCCGTTCATGAAGTATATCTCCCGCCGGGAGTTCCCGCGCGAGTGCTCAAGTTTCATTTGCTAGGCGCTTTATTGCATCACACTATAAGTTAGCTTGCATTGCTTCGCCCCCATTCCTGACAATGACCTCCTACTGTGGGTTTTAGCAAGATAATCCAATAAAACCTTTCTTTGTGCAAGAATGACTGGATCTACTTGTTTTTAAACCTGACAATGCCTCATCCAGATCTCCTGGATCCATGTCTGGGCAGCCATCCATCATTAGATAGAGCTGGGTGTCATCTGCATACTGGTGACAACCCAGCTCATACCTCTGGATAATCTGGATAAGGGGGCACATATAGATATTAAACAACATGGGGGAGAGAACTGCTCCCTGCGGCACACCACATTCCAGTGGGTGCCACTGGAATAGCTCAGCAGCCCCAATCTGCCTTGATCCAGATGTATCCAGAGTTTATCCACCAGGGCAACCAGCACCATCTCACTCCCATGGGCAGGGAGAAAGTCAGACTGGAAGGGATCCAGGACCTTAGCCTCATCCAAGAAAGCCTGAAGTTGTGTTGCCATTGACTCCTCTACCACCTTACTCAGGAACGGTAAGTTAAGACACTGGGCGGTAATTATTAAGGACCGTGGAAAATTTCTTCCATTGTGGGTCATAGGTAGGAGAAAAAACAGTTTTGTAATGGCCTCATAAAGAGCCTGGCATATGATCATGAAGCTGTATGTATGTCTTGGTTAACTGACTGGGTTAATTTGGAAAATAGAAAACTTTTGGCCCTTGAGGGTCACGATTGCAGATTTGGCTGGCATGCCTATCTTTGGTATGGGAAAAATAAAGTAGACTCAATGTTTAAGCATAATTATATAAGGAGAACGTTGTTTGATGCATGGACCAGATACAAGAATACAGTTCCCGATGAGAGGCCTTTATGGATTGTCCCTGCTGCAGTTATTCATCCTTTTTCAGAACATAAAGGTAATGATTGGTTGAAATACCAAGAGTTGCTTCAAAAGGAAGGGAAAAAATATGTTTTAAAACCAAATAATGAATTAGCATTTGAGTATGGATGGTTACAATATTGCCAAATATGGGACATTTACAAAAAAGACTGTAAAGAGGTTGGTTTTAGAGCTAAGAACGATGAGTTTGAAGATATCTGGTTGAAAAAAGGGCGAAAAATGATATCTAAGTTGTATAAAACCCTGTTGACTGTATATATTCTGGATGAAACTGTTAAAGAGCAAATGATAAAATGGGCCATAAATATGAATAAGGAAATTTCTATGGAATCATGGGAATTTCAGTGGAAAAAAGCTTTTAAAATGTCAACCTGTGTTAATATAAAAGGAAATTGTTATAAGATGATGTACAGGTGGTATATGACTCCAAAAAAGATTGCTAATATTAGTATGGATAAGAACTTGAGTAATAAGTGTTGGAAATGTAAAAAAAATAGAGGGTTCTTTCTATCATATGTGGTGGTCATGTGATAAAGTAAAAGTAAAATGTACATTATGAGATGCAGAAGATATTAAAAATTCCTATCAGGAAAAGTCCGGAGCTTCTTCTCTTAGGTTTGACAATGGAAAAAATTCCACAAGAGAAAAGGACATTACTATGGTACATGATCACATCGACGAGAATGGCTTTTGCGCAACAGTGGAAAGCGGAGAAGGTGCCAGATATACAAGACTGGTTAAGGAAACTGCTGTTTTTAGCCAAAATGAACAAAATGACGAAGAAACTAAATGGACAAATGGCAGAACAATACCTAAAAGACTGGAAAGGCCTGAAACTGTATATGGAAACTGAATATAGAATGAAAGGGAAAATGTACAATCTTGACTCATATTGAAATTGAATGAGAAATGAAATGAACACTTGATTGTACTGTACCTTTATTGGAAACTACGTTTGAAAGAGTCAGGCATTTATGTATTAGAATTGTATTACCTGGTTTGTCGATTGTTACAAGTTTAAACTTGATTACCTTTTAACTCTTTTTTTCTGTTATTAGCAGTGTTGGAAGCCTATTAGGGGGTGGGGGGATGGGATGTAATTTTTAAATTGTATTGGTAATGATGTTTAACGATGTTGAATATATTCCAATAAAATTTTGTTTAAAAAAAAATAAAATAAAGAGCCTGGCATATGGATAGCTGTCATCGATGCTGTATATGAAGTCTAAGGTAAGCTACAACCACTGATGTGCACTTTGTAAAAATCACTGAAGTTGATGCTAGACCAAAGGGCAAGACATTGTACTGATAAACAGCATCTCCATAAAGGAAACGTAAGCACTTCCTGCACAAATCACATATAGTGACATGGAAGTAAGCATCCCTCAGCTCAATGATAGCAAACCACATCCCATTAGACAGAAGGGGTAGGACCTCTTGCAAGGATAGCATTCTGAATTTTGGTACACAAAGAAACCTGGAGGTCCAAGAAAGGTCTCATGCCACCTCCTTTCTTTTCAACTGGAAAAACCTGGAGAAGAATCCACATTGGCCTGAGTTTGCGAGAATCTTCATGATGGCCCCCTTCTGCAACAGTGTAGTAACCTCCCTGTTGAGGAAAGGTGTACATTGTGTATAAACATTGGAAGGGAGATGGCAAGGAGGAAGAGAATGGAATTCCAACATATAACTATTATTTATTATTGACAACACCCATTTGTCTCCTGTAATGCTTAACCAGAAAGTGGAAAACATAGCCAACCTGTTCAGAGAGAAATTATTCTTATCTAGTCAGGGGACTCCTGAACCCCTTTGCTGTTGTTCCCTGGGTGATTGCAAAGAATGTTTGTTTCTGTATCTACCACTGATTCTGCTACCATATCATCTGGTGAAGGTATGGCCACCTCCTCTGAATCAGGCTCTGAGACCCAATCAAACCTGTTTTGGAATCGGAGGACTGAGAGTCTGAGTCAGCCATGGACTGGTGAAGAGACTTGTCAAGCCTTCTGTCATAAGATATGAATGATCTCGATGGTGGACCACATAAAGGGAACTGGAATCCATCCCATGAACTCCATGGCACCGGGAACACCATAGGAGAGTGAATTCAGGCGTTGGTATGCTATTGTGGCTCACTTTCCCTGAGTGGTGATGTCATCTTGCTTTCTGTATAGGAGATTGTGCAGGCTGAATTTTGAAAACATCATCATCTGACATCGGTGGAGAGCCATGGCACCATCTTGGCAGCAATGGAGTTATCAGTGCTAAGGAAAATTTGGCATTGATCGGAGTGGGCGATCGATGGCAAGGAGATGTCGGCACTGGGCCTTCTGACACCATTCCTCACTCTCAAGATTTTTCTCAACACTGATGGTGGGCAGGAGAACCTTGTCGGCCCCGAGATGAGTTTGATCATTAAGACGATGATAATGGGGACTGTTGGCAACAGAGAATGTGCCGGCAACTCATGGTGAATACTTTTCAACGAAGGTGTCTGAAGAACTGAGTCAGATAGAGATAAAGTCCTAGCACTAACTGATAAATTAGAAACTAACAAGCCAATGGGTCTCAATGGCATACACGCAAGGATTCTTAAAGTACTCAAAAATGAAATTGCTGACTAGTACTACTAACCACTACTAACAATAATGTGCAACTTGATGCTAAAATCACCTCCTAGCCAGAAGACCACCAAATGTAATGCTGACTTTGGAAAAGGGAATGGGGGACAGGGGCATAGCCTTGGAGAGGCACTTAGGGGCACATGCCCCATCACTCATGGCCCAGGCCCCACAACTACCGCTGCTCCCGGCCATGCCCTTACCTGCCGGCCCAGCATCAGGCATGGAGGTAAAAGCTGTGCGGCTGGAGCATAGCTGGACTGCTTGTTAGCCACATGCCGAGTATTAATCGCACCATCCTGCTCTCCACTCTCCCAAGTGGGCAGATGAGGCAGGGAGGCTTCACTGTAGTCATGTGACCCAGTCATGGGCTGGCATCACATGACTGGGACACATGACAACAACGAGGCCTGCCTGCCTCATCCATTGCTTGTCCAGCTCTGTGGGGGTTGCAGCAGTAGCTGCCTGGGGAATTTCTCCTCAGCCAGATAATGGGGATGAGGCTTGGGAAGGAGGCATTTGTGGAAAAGGGGCACTGCCTCTTATCTTTGGGCCCTTAGGATTTTGCCTTCAGACCCGCTTTTGGGACACTTCATTCCTTAAGCAGGCATGCAAGACTGCCTTTCCCGACATCCTTCTTTTGCTAAACAAAACAAAACAAAACACCAAACACCTCCATCTCTGTTGAATGTCCAGTTCTTATTCTTGCCTCCTCCGTTCTTCAAGCTTCTTGCACGGTGTTGTTTGCTGTGTCTGTAAGTTTGTATAAGCAAGTTTCATATAATATGAGAGATGTTTCTCCCATTAGTTGCTTTTTTAAAAAAAATTGCTGGTTGAGCATTTCATTTGGAAGGATGAGCAAGTGATGAGCAAGTGCCCCACAGGATTTCCCAATGCCCCACCAACCAAAGTTTTCTGGCTACACCCCTGATTGGGGATGGGGGCTCAGGAAATTACAGGCTAGTGAGCCCAATGTCTGTTGTAGCCAAATTGGTGGAAAATGTTAAAGATAAAATCAAGCATTAGATGAACAAGCACTACTGAGAAACAATCAGAACAACATCTGCAAGGAAAGTCCTGCCTTACCAATGGTTGAATGCGTTAACAAGCATGAAGAGAAAAGTAGGTAAACATTGTATAAAAACTTTTTGACAAATCCCCTTCTCCAAAGGCTCCTGAGAAAATTTAACATGACAGATATGACAGATGCACTCATGAGTTAATAGCAGGTCAAATGACATGAAGCATAGACTAGGATCAAACGGAAGACTACAATGAAAGGTTCCCTAGCCATCTGTATCAGAACCAGTTTGTTTGCTTGTTTGTAAATTATCTGGAATTGAGGGGATGTTACCCAATAATTCAGGATGATGCAGGCCAAATTAATTGAATTATTAAAATGTTTATATCTCACCTCCCACCCCACAAGCCGATTGTGAAAAGCTACAATAAGAACTGGGTGACTGGACAACAAAGTCACAGATGAAGTTCAATCTAAGTGCATGATGAGAAAAATCCTTACATATAAACTGTTAGGGTCTAAACTCGTAGTGACTGACCAGGAAAGTGATCTTGGAGTCATAATGGATAGCTTTACGACACTGTTAACTCAAGGGTGCAACAGTGATGAGAAAAGTAAATTCTGTGCCAGGAATTATTACAAAAGGGATTGAAAACAAAGTAGATTGTATTGTACAGATCTAAAATGTGGCCAGATTTGGAATGCTGTGCACAACTCTGTCTCAAAAATGATAGTGTAAAACTAAGAAAAGTGCTGAAAACAGCAATCAAAGTGATCAAAAGGACAGACTGAAAAAAGTGCTTCAAACATACATAATTAACTTGTGGAACTTGCTGCCGAAGGATACAGCAACTGCTGCTAACTTAGATGGCTAGTAGCTTTTAAAGGGGATTAGACAAATTCATGGCGATTAGTTCCATCATTGGTACAAGACACAGTGGCTGAATGAGAACTTCTGTGTTTGGAGGCAGTATGAATGCCAGACGCTGGGAGGCAGTACCAATGCCTCTGTGGCAAAAGGAGAAGAGGAGGAGGAAGACAACAGCACCAAAGAAAGTGATGAAGAGGGAGCAGTGGCATCTTCTGACGAGAACTCAGACTCAGCTTTGGGGGTGGCAGCCCCAAAAACGAGCTATCATTTGAGAAAGAAAAAGAACAAAAAATGAGTAGTTATTGCACTCTGGAATGTCTTAAAAGTTTCCTGTTTTGTATAACTATTTCTCACTTTGCTCTTTATGGAGGCAGACATGGGAGGCTTTCAATTTTTGTATTTCTCAGTTTAAATAGACTATTAGATGAACATGTTCAATGAACTTTAACTGTAACTTTGAGTTAATAAGCTGATTTTATGAGCAAAATGTATGACCACCATCTCTTGGGTTTTTAGTGGGTTTTCTTTACTTTCACCATTAGTTTGTAGTTCCCTCCCCTTTTTTCATTGTAGTTTATAGAAAAAGCAATTTAAAAATTCCCCTACGGGGCCAAAAAAAAAAAAAAGAGCTTCTCTCAGCCCCGCCAACCTCACAGGGTGTCTGTTGTGGGGAGGGGAAGGGAATGGCATTTGTAAGCCACTCTGAGACTCCTTGGGTAGTGAAGGGCGGGGTATAAATCCAATCTCTTCTTTCTTCTTCTTCTTTGTTGCTCCTACTGGATCCATCATCAGCCATTGATATAGCAAATCATGCCATCCTGTTGATGCATTTGGATTCAAAAGTAGCTATCAGGGGATGTGTGTCAGACTGGTTTAAATTGTTCCTTGTGGATCAGACTCAAAGGGTTGGATGTGGGTGCCAAAACGGATCTTGTGCTAGCATGTCTGGCCTCGTCGGAAGTACTAGTGGAGGGGCAGCTGCCATCCTGTTCAGCGCTGAGAACCAAGGACAACACGCCCATCTGGGAGCTACCATGATCACCTCCGCCTTGAGCTCTTGGATCCTGCAGACAGTCCTTGAGATCAACATGAATGGTGGGAATGCGAAGAGCAGATTGCTGGGCCAAGGGGATATCAACACATTGGCGTGGTGGAAGTATCGAATGAAGAACTGGGGCAGCTGGTGGTTCATTGGGGAGGCAAATAGATCCACTGCCGGTTGGCCCAACTGGTTGACAATCAGATGAAATAGATCGGGATGGAGAGACCACTCTGTCTCCTGAATGATCTCCCACCTGAGCCAATCTGCCTGAACATTTCGATCCCCCTGATATGTTCTGCTCAAAGAGACCTGATGTTCTGCTCTGCCCATGAGAGAATCCTCATCGCCTCTCGATGAAGCTGGGAACATTGAGAGCCGCCCTGCTTGTTGATATATGCCTTGGCGGAGATGTTGTCCGTTCTCACCAAAACGTGCAGATCACGGAGAGAGATCTCGAAATGTGTCAGGGCATGGTAGATCGCTCTGAGTTCCAACAGATTGATAGGTAACATCACCTCCGCTGGACACCATCTCCCCTGCACCGGAGAATGGTCTAGAGTTGCTCCCCAGCCGTGGAGACTGGCGTCTGAAGATTTCCTTGATCAGAGGAACGTAGTACTCCTTTCCTGCTGTCAAATTGCCAGTGTTCATCCAC
>JAPDNY010001117.1:0-19001 GCA_029375565.1 Gekko gecko | reverse complement strand
TTGCAGAAGAGGCTGAAATGGACCAGTTCTATGAAGACCTACAACAGTTCATAGAACTAATACCAAAAAATGATGTCCTTATCATCATAGGGGACTGGAATGCTAAAGTAGGAAATCAAAAGGTAACCGGAATAACAGACAAGTTTGGCCTTGGAGAACAAAAATGAAGCAGGGCAAAGGCTAACAGAGTTTTGTCAAGAGAACACGCTGGTCATAGCGAACACCCTTTTCCAACAACCTAAGAGGCGTCTCTACACATGGACATCACCAGATGGGCAACACCGAAATCAGATTGACTATATAATTTGCAGTCAAAGATGGAGAAGCTCTATCCAGTCAGTAAAAACAAGACCTGGAGCTGACTGTGGCTCAGATCATGACCTACTCATTGCAAAATTCAGACTTAAATTGAAGAAAGTTGGGAAAACCACAAGGCCATTCAGATTTGACCTAGATCGCATCCCCGATGAATATACAGTAGAGGTGAAGAATAGGTTTAAGGGACTAGATTTGATAGACAGAGTGCCTGAAGAACTATGGACAGAGGTCCGTGACATTGTAAAGGAGGCAGCAATCACCGCCATCCCAAAGAAAAAGAAATGCAAGAAAGCAAAGTGGCTGTCTGATGAGGCTTTACACATAGCAGAGGAAAGAAGGAAAGCTAAAGGCAACGGTGAAAAGGAAAGATTTGCCCAACTGAATGCAGATTTCCAGAGAACAGCAAGGAGAGATAAGGAGGCTTTCCTGAATGAACAATGCAAAGTAATAGAGGAAAACAATAGATTGGGAAGGACTAGAGATCTGTTCAAGAAAAATGGAGAAATCAAGGGAACGTTCCATGCAAAGCTGGCCATGATAAAGGACAAAAACGGTAGGGACCTAACAGAAGCAGAAGAGATTAGGAAAAGATGGCAAGAATACACAGAAGAACTATACAAGAAGGACCTTGATGTCCTTGACAACCACGATGGTATAATCACTGACCTCGAGCCAGACATCCTGGAAAGAGAAGTTAAATGGGCCTTAGAAAGCATTACTAACAACAAAGCTAGTGGAGGTGATGGTATCCCAGCTGAGTTATTCAAAGTCTTAAAAGAAGATGCTGTTAAAGTGCTGCACTCAATTTGCCAACAAATTTGGAAAACACAACAGTGGCCACAGGATTGGAAAAGGTCAGTTTACATTCCAATCCCAAAGAAGGGCAATGTCAAGGAGTGTTCAAACTATCGCACAATTGCACTCATTTCACACGCTAGCAAGGTCATGCTCAAAATCCTACAAGCTAGGCTTCAACAGTACGTGGATAGAGAATTGCCAGAAGTACAAGCTGGGTTTCGAAGAGGTAGAGGAACTAGAGATCAAATTGCCAACATTCGCTGGATTATGGAGAAAGCAAGAGAGTACCAGAAAAACATCTACTTCTGCTTCATTGACTATGCTAAAGCCTTTGATTGTGTGGATCACAATAAATTATGGCAGGTTCTTAAAGAGATGGGAGTACCAGACCACCTCACATGTCTCCTGAGAAACCTGTATAAGGGTCAAGAAGCAACAGTTAGAACCGGATATGGAACAACGGATTGGTTTAGCATAGGAAAAGGAGTACGACAAGGATGTATATTGTCACCTTGCTTATTTAATTTATATGCAGAGTACATCATGCGAAATGCTGGCCTGGATGAATCACAAGCGGGAGTTAAGATTGCTGGGGAAAAGATCAATAACCTCAGATATGCAGACGATACCACTCTGATGGCAGAAAGTGAAGAGGACCTAAAGAGCCTCTTGCTAAGGGTGAAAGAGGAGAGCGCAAAAGTGGGCTTGAAGCTCAACATCAAAAAAACTAAGATCATGGCATCTGGCCCCATCACTCCTTGGCAAATAGAAGGGGAAGTCGTAGAAGCAATGACAGACTTCACGTTCCTAGGATCCCAGATCACTGCAGATGGTGACTGCAGCCATGAAATTAAAAGACGCCTGCTCCTTGGGGAGGAAAGCGATGGCAAACCTAAACAGTATGATAAAAAGCAGAGACATCACCTTGCCAACAAAAGTCCGCATGGTCAAAGCAATGGTATTCCCCATAGTAATGTATGGCTGCGAGAGTTGGACTATAAGGAAGGCCGAGCGCCGAAGAATAGATTCTTTTGAACTATGGTGCTGGAGAAGACTCTTGAGAGTCCCTTGGACTGCAAGGAGATCAAATCAGTCAATCCTAAAAGAAATCAACCCTGATTGTTCCTTGGAAGGCCAGATCCTGAAGCTGAAGCTCAAATACTTTGGCCACCAAATGAGAAGGGAGCATTCACTGGAGAAGACTCTGATGCTGGGAAAGATTGAAGGTCAAAGAAGAAGGGGACGGCAAAGGATGAGATGGTTAGACAGTGTCATTGATGCAACGAACATGAAATTGAGCAAACTTCAGCGGACAGCGGAAGACAGGAGGGCCTGGCGTAATCTGGTCCATGGGGTCGCGAAGAGTCGGACTCGACTGTGCGACTGAACAACAACAACAATTTTATTTTTGGTTTTAACTGTTTTTGTAAGCGGCCTTGAACCATGAGGAAAGGTGGAATATAAGTTTTAATTCATGAATAAATACCTTTTTTTGCATGGTTTTACCTGATAAGGTCTACTCTAGCTTTAATCAGTAGACGGGTGGTAGAGATGTCTGCAGCGCTGCCTCTTCTAGCATGTTCCTGTGTGGCCATGTCAGTCCTCCCAGCACTATCTATTGTATGTGCATCTTCTTTCTAGTGCATGTATTGCAATGCCCCAGACTCAGAGCTTTTTATGGTAGCTGCCTTATATTTGCATTATACAAGGAAATATTTGGTAATCATGGCTTTAGGGGAATGCAGCTGATTATCCATGCATCTATGAGATGCAAAGGCTATGTTCGTGTGTAGATAATGTGGCCTGTCATTTTAAGATGACAGATTATGGCTTGGTTAAAACCATCCTACATTCTGTCAGTGACATGGCAATGATGACTCCACATGATCCTTTGCTCCCCAAGGAGGATGGAGAACATATTTGAGACTCTTGACAATGTCACTGCTTTTGTTTCCCATTGTATTTTATGTGTGAGGGGCAGTTTTTCCTTTCCTTTTCTTTTTAAATTACTCTGCCCCAGTTGTCAAATGTTTTTCTTTCTAGATTACCAATTGGTTCCAGTTAAGGAGCAGAAAGATGTTTTTAGGATGGGTACAGGCACATTTCCAATCATGAAACCAAGCTGCTTCTCCAGAAAGATGTCTCCTAACACGTCCACATAAAAAACCATCATCAGAAAGTGGGAGGAGAAGCTCAGGCAGGTGTGCTTTGGAAATCTGAGGTTAATGCCGGAGACCAATGAGTGCTGCATACTCTGACAACAGCAGTCCTCCCTTCCTATCCATTTCTCCCCAATGCAGCCATATAAATGCTGCACATCACAGATATATGCAGAACAGAAATGTGGATGTCAAAGCCACAAATGGCCAACAGGGGGCAAGTACAACTCACTGGGGTTAGGGTTCAGGATAGGTTTTAGACACAAGTTCCGATGTAAGCAGTCAGAGGTGAAGTCACATGATGTCAAGGCTTTATTGCCAAGACCAGACTTATGACACCAAAGTCTATGAAGACAAATCTGGTGAGACTTTGGTAGAGCAAGGAAGGTAGGGATGGCTCATGGACTCTCCAGCAAGACATTGAGATTGTAACAGAAGGCCTGTTTATAGGATAACTCTGAGTACCGGGCCAAGAAAGATAGCCCAGAGATAAGGCTCCTGCTTGGTGGCTTGCACCAAGGAAGGGAGAATGAGTTAGATTGAGAATCACTTTTCCTACTTAATCAAAAGCCCAGAAAGAAATATGAGAGGATGACCAGGGCTCAGTGGTAGACCATCTGTTTTTCATGCATAAGGTCCTTGGTTCAATCTCAAAAATCTTCAGTTAAAAGGATTGGGTAGGAGGATCTCTGGCTGAGACTCATAGCAGACAATACCGACGTCCATAGACCTCAATACAAGGCAACTTCCTATGTTCAAGCCATTGTTACATCTGAACAAAGTGTGATCTGGGTTAGAGGGATCTAAGCTACTGCCTAGAAGAAGAAAGTCTGTGTCTGAGTGCAAAGAAGAAAAAAATAGGAAGAAGCACTTGGCCATACAGAAGAGGTTCCAAGAAGCATGGAAGTGGTCCTAGATATTCATTAAAGTATCATGAAAAGGAACAGTATCATGAAAAGGACATTCATTAAACTAGTATCATGAAAAGCTTCTGTTTCTCCATACCCTTGTACAAATTCATTTCACCAAACACTTAACAGAAGGAGATAAATGTACTTACAGTTATTGAACATGTGGATTATTTCATGCAAGCAAGTATATCGGACAAGCATGCCACTTCTGCTTCACGACTTGCCAGAACAGAGTGATCTCCTAGCCCAGCTGCTGGAATGGACTTCCTTGTGTCTGTCTTCTTGTTTCATCGTAATGCTTTTTTCCGAGATTTGTGAGATCGAGTAGTTTTGCTAGAACATGGATTCAGCAGTATACACACATTGCTGTCAGGCAGTTGAACACTGCTACTTCATCATCTAACAGAGTGAGCTAAGTCCAAAAGACACGATGAGCCACACATTCCGACATTTATTACACCATTCTACATTTTTGCCTTGGATCTTTCAGAGAATGTTCGTGTCAAATACATATTTCCTCATTAAGCAGCAGAATGTCTCCAATTATTTTTTGCTCTTCCTGCAACACAATAGGCTTAAATGATGCTCATGTTTCATTGATAACAATCTTTGGCTTTTAGGGAAGCCAATATTGCATTTGAAGAACCTTAACTAAATTGCATCCACCCATTTTCCACCTTTATACTGAATCCTTGGATGCTTTTGAAATAATTATGATGAGAAGCCATCCCTATGTGGCATTTGTCCTCTTCCTTATTAGTTCAACTCTAATATCCTCTTTGCTTTCTGCAGACCCTCTCTACGGTATAGTTGCTTTAGTACTAGGCCACCAAAGCCCAATCCAGTTAATGAGTTGTGTCTTGTGTTTCCTCCATCCATTATTATTGCTGTTTCATTAACACTCTTGCTTTTAAACTGGCACGATAGAGGTGAGAGGTTGAATATATTCCCTCTAATTGTTGGCAGCCCTCTCCTTTATATAACTTAGTCTCAACTCCCTGGTTGTTTGTTTTCATCTGTCCCTATAAAGGCAGAGTCGTTGTCCCCCAAGTCATTTATGTATTCTTGGCTTCCTTCATTAATCATGCCAGAGTTGCAACTGTTGCACCGGCATGATTAATTGAATATGGCCATTAAAGACAGTGGCGGGTACACACCAGAACAGGATATACCCAAGATGCACTTACAGGAGGATAGTAATTCCTCGACAATGTGCCTTCAGAGGCCTGCTCCTGTGTACTGGGAACTCACTTAATGAAATAATTGCGAGCTCCTTTAAGGCCAAGCAGGCCCATTCACAGTGGTTTAGTTCCTCCAAGAGTAATTGTGACATCTCTCTGCAGTAGGCACCATTGGATCTTTAAATCACCACTGATGCAGAAACACAGTAGACTTTTTTTTCCAAGAGAGGTTGCCCATTGCATCTCAGTGAATCACTGATTTCTTGGGATGGGCATGAACTGGGAAAATGTGGTTTGTGGTGGTTTGTGGTTCGTGCTGTACCTGGTTCATAACCCATGAATCATCCCTAACTTTTAAGAGCTAAATGAACTGATTCAGTTCATGAGGTTCATGACATGGTAGAACAGTCCCCCCAGTGTACTAGACACCAAACTCATAGAGGATCTCTGGCTGACTTTCCCTCTACTTGCCCTCTAAGTTTGGTGAGGTTTGGATTTACAGGGTCTCAGTTATGGTCCCCCCAAAGAAGGAGGGGGAAACATCAAAAAAGCAAAAACAATAGATGCCTAGCAGAGCAGAATCAAAGTCCCAGAGAATCTCTGCAGTACAAACTGAAGGGGGGGCATTTTGCAAGCCCAGCAGAACCAGAACAACAACAACAATAATAATAATGTGACCAGGAGAACCAGTGCCACTCTGGCTCTACAAACTCAACAGGACTAAGGTCAAGCCAGAGAATCTCTGCAATAGAAACTGAAAGTTGTGGGGAGCATCTAGCCCTTATGGAATGCACTAAAATGCATAAAACAGGAGGTTGGGACAGAAAAATATGTAGGGGGAAAAAGCTGGTTGTGAAGGAATGGACTTGCAGAGTCCTCCCGTTCCTTGTGGTTGGTTCGTGGGAGGTTGGATAAAACCTTGCACTTGTCTCGAGTCTGTCTGGTATTGCCACCCCTTCCCCTCAACTCCTAGGGGGAACCAAAACAACTGCTGCTACCAACAACCCTGCTATTTTGGCTGGTTCATGGTTCACAAAGTGATGTTTGCGAACTGAAAATCTGCCATGAACTTCCATGAATTTTGATGCCGTTTGTGGCTGTTGATGAAGAACAGAACGCAGGAGTTTAAATGGCCAAGCCATTTAAATTCCTGCTTTCTGCTCTTCATGAAAAACAGCTACTTTGCTGTTTGGTTTAAATGACTTGGAGCCATTAAATGGTTCTGAGCCACTTAAACTTCTGCATTTTGCTTCCCCACCACTTTTTGCAGGGAACAGAAAGCAGGGATTTAAACTTTAAATGGCTCACAAACTGATACAAACCAGTTCAGTTTGTAAATTGGCATATTGGTTTGTGGTTTGGTTCATGGCTCAGCAACAAACCATGAACCAAACTGCAAAAATACGGTTCATGCCCATCCCTAATTAGGACTAGCAAATTCAGTACCTTAGTCCTCATAATTGAGTCATCCCTCCATTGTCCCCAGTCACATGGAAAAGATGGAGTCCCTTGAGAAAAGTTTCATCCATCATGGTTTGCACCCTTCCAAAGAGCTGCCTCAATGGAAGAGAACTTCTTCATGTCCTCAGAATTTATAATCTGTCTTGGGCAGTCCATCCCACTTTGTGGGCATTTGAATCTTTCTGCCCCAAAAGGTAGAGGTTAATTTCTTGCCATTTGCCTCTTGACAGTCTCTGGACCTTTGGGGTGTAACATGGCAGCAAGGCATGAGATAATAAGCCATTCCCCTGCATCGACTATACTTGTTAGCATAATCAAGAGCTTGAGTGCTCTGTGCTAGGAGCTTGATGGTTCCTTTCTTCAACCCTCCTCCTTCTAGGCAGCTACTAGGGGTGTACAACAAAAACCTCAGCTTGAACCCCAAAAATATCAGTATTCCCTGATGTTCCCAAATCTCAATACTGGTATGGCATTCAGATTTGGAAATATTCCAGAAACCCAAATGTTTTAGGCTCCATTATACTCTGTGAAGACTATTATACTCAAAGGTCCCCATATGGTACAATGGAGAATCAATCCAGTGGTACCTGGGGCTCTGGGGGGGATGTTTTTGAGGCAGAGGCACCAAATTTACAGCATAGCTGCTGGTTCCTCTCCTTAAAAACACCCCAAGTCTCAAAAGATTGGATCAGGGGGTCCAATTTTATGGGCCCCAAAAGAAGGTGGCCCCATCCTCCATTGAAACCAATGAAGAAAAAGACATTTAAAATGATTGTAGACCTTCTGGGTGAACTCTCCAGCCCTGGGTCTGCCAGGGCGGAAGGAGCTCAGAGGTCTGTGCTGCCTTGACTGGTGCTGGCTGGCTCTTCTTGCAGCTTGGTTTAAACAGCTCAGAGCTGCAAGAGACGATCAGCCAGAGTGGCATGGAGCTGAGAGCTCCATGTGGCCTTGGCTGAAACTGGCTCACAATACAACTGAATACACCTGAATAAAAGCCGGGGGAAATGCCTGGTAGCCAAATACAGGTCTCTGATCTGTATTCAGCTTAAATAATACCCGGAAAATACCAATAAGGTATTTTTCTGGTTCCGTTAATGCCGAATGCAGACCCCTAGCAGCCTCATCCACAGCCTCATTCACACCCTCATTATGCCTCATTCACATACATTCATCCTATTGGTCAATACAACTGTGGTCAGTGACTCATAGAAGGTTGGTCGATTTGAGGTTTACTATCTAAGAAAGTGTTGAACACTGCTGCTGCTTCACTTGCCATCTCTTTTTCCCTTGAAAGAGAGAACACTAAATATTTATGGTATTTCCTGATACTAATGGGGAGCCCCAACATATTTGTATAAATTGCCAACCTCCAGGTGGGGCCTGGGGATTTCCTGGAGTTTTAACTGATCTCCAAATGACACAGATCAATTCCCTTGGAGACAAGAGCTGCTTTGGAGGATGGACTCTATGGCATTATACCCTGCTGAGGTCCCTCCCCTCCCCAACCACCACCCTCCCAAGGCTCCACTCTCCAAATCTCCAGGAATTTCCCAACCCAGAGCTGGCAACCCTACATTTGCATATGTGCTGAGATTACAGCAATACAAAAAGACCGAATTCCATAGCACTGTGTTGCAGGAACAACACAAAAAAAGAAAACACCTCTGTGTCAAAGAAATTTATCTACAAAATACCCTGGCTGATCCAGGGAAATATGTAAATTAAAAGTGATTTAAATCAAATGGAAATTGCTGTTATATGCACCCCTCCATGCACGCATATATTCAGCTGTCCCTGTCTTCTAGGGGAACTATGCATTCCATTAGTTGAAAAGAAGTTATAAGAGCTCCTTTCACCAGTTAATAGTAATTTAATCAACCTGAAGCACTAGCTAAGCTAATTTTGCCTGAGTATTCCAATACTTATTATTTATGGTACTGTATGTACATATTTATTACGGGATCATAACACATGCACATTTTTCAAAATTATTTGTACATCCATAAATCATCATAATTCAATAGATATGTATTATATGTATAAATACCTTATGAATTACACATAAAACCATACAACACATATACCCAATATTTAAAAACCCTACAAAACTAATGATGAAAAGCAGATAACCAAAACTATAGACAAAAATATAAAGTTTTATGGAAGAGTTACCCATCCCTACTTGAATAGTGGTAGAAAGAGCTGTTCAGTCTCAGTGGACTTAGGGCGACCCTGTAGGGTTTTCAAGGCAAGAGACATTCAGAGAAGAAGAAGAAAAGAAGAGGTGGAGGAGGAGATTGGATTTATACCCCACCCTTCACAACCCAAAGGAGTCTCAGAGTGGCTTACAATCTCCTTTCCCTTCCCCTCTGCACAACAGACATCCTGTGAGGTAGGTGGGGCTAAGAGAGCTCTCTCAAGAACTGCTTGTGATAGAACAGCTCTGAGAGAACTTGTAACTGACCCAAGATCGTTTGCCATTGCCTTCCTCTGTATAGAGACCCTGGAATTCCTTGGTGGACTCCCATGCAAATACTAACCAGGGCCAAGCCTGTTTAGCAGCCCAGATCTAACAAGATCAGGCCATCCAGGTCAGGCCAATATTAACTGGAATACTAATACTACTTGAATACTACTGTACAGAAAGAACTTGTGTCTATAGGCATGATAGTATATGATTCTTACTCAGCAGTTTTGTTAGACCCCCACAACATTGTGTGGACAGAAGCTAATAATGCCTATTCCTCAGCAGCAAAGAAACTTCAGACTAATTACAGCACAAAAGAATTCAATGTCCTTAAAAAGGCAAAGTAAATGTTGTCTTGCTTGCTCTCTACTATTGCCAAAATCCTGAGAAATTTCCTGAGAAGACTGGAAAATATTTATGAAGTACATATATGATCAACACTACTATTCCATACATAAACACAGGGCTATTTTCGGGCAGGAACGCACAGGAACGGAGTTCTGGTTGGCTCCCAAGTTGGCCATGCCCAGCAGGAACTCATTAACATAATAGGCCACACCCAACAGCAGAAACTCATTAGGATTGGCTACATTTGGGGTGTGTGGCCTAACACGCAAAGGAGTTCCTTGGGTTTTGACAACAAATGAGGTAAGCAGAATAAGAAGCAAAAGTGGGTTCAGACCACACTTCTGGTAACATGGGTGTGGCCTAATATGCTAATAAGTTCCTGCTGGGCTTTTTCTACAAAAATAGCCCTGCATAAACATTTCCACATAAGTTCCAATATCCTTCTGAATAGGGATGGGCAGATTCATCCAGCAAATCAAGATTTGACCCAGCTTTAATCAATGAGTTTTGTTCCAATGATCTTCCATTTAAGCATGGAACTCTGAGGAGCAGAGCTCAAGCAAAAAAAGAAGGAATGCACATCTCCACTTCCCCAGTGTCTGCGGACACCACACAGAGACACATCAGGCTATATCCAGATAGCTTTTCTACTGGTTAAAAAAAGGGAACAAGGGGGTCCTTATGGCCACCATAAAAGACTATGGCAGGGCTGATGGGACCTGCGTGTGCAACTGTGGCTGTAGTAAGGCAGAGAATTGGGCAAGATTGAGGGGAAACCTTGGTGGAGCCAATCTATTGAAGCCAACCTATATACTTATGTATGTTTAAAATGTATAAAAACGTTTATTTGTGCTGTTGAGGGGAGCTGACTTATAGTGACCCCATTGGGTTTTCAAGGCAAGTGACATTCAGAGGCAGTTTGCTGTTGCCTGCCCCCATGTAGCGACTCCAGTATTCTTTGGTGGTCTCCCATCCAGTTACTAACCAGGGCCCTGCTGAGCTTCCAAGATCTGATGAGATCAGGCTAGCCTGAGCTATCCAGGTCAGGGCAAGGCACATCTATACAACAACCCAAAATCAAAACACTGAGAAAATGAACTCTTTGCACACAATAAAATAACAAGGTAGCAGAAGCCCCTTCAAAATGAACCTTTTGTATGCTGATTCTCATTTTAAAAAAGAAATATAAAAACATCAGGTTTGTGATACACAAAAAGCTAGTTTGAAGGGCTTTGTATTATTTTTTGTTTCCATGGTCTAGAAGAACCCAGCTTTGCACTTCTGCAAGACAAAAACGAAAGGGATGTGTTCCTTTGAAACTGGCCTTATAGCTGTATTTTTTAAAAAAATCCCTACCCCACAAAGGAGTAGATCTGAAGGGGTCCTTGGCCCAGGAATTTAAGCTTCCCTGGTATTCACAGTGTATGCAGACACTGCAGCGGGGAAAAAATCACAACAAAATCACAAGCTGCTCTCAAAGTGTTCTTGAGAGGCATCACAGATCAGGTTTCAATCCCAAAATCACTCCAACTGAAGAAAAGGAAGACTGTATTGCAAAATCTGCATACTGGAGGTCATGACCATCCTAGCTTCTCAGGGTTCTGAAGTGTTATATTGATCTGAGCCATAAAGTACAGATGAACAATCTCAAATAGTAAAAACCATCCTGTATACTTTTGTTGCCCATATGAAGTGTACATAAATATCCCACATAGGTTTGATCTTGCATTGTTCTTTTTACTTTACATGCCTGAGTTTTTAAGAAAACCCCAGGCACCACCTGTAGAGGCATAGTCATTACTCAGACTAGTTAAATTTCTAGCTAAATAAATTTAGGTTGGCACACTAAATTAAGTGGGGAGCAGGAAGAGAGAATGATTCACAGAGGAACCTATAACATTACCCATTTCCCCACAAAATTGCCCTCATCCGGACCCCAATATGTTCTTAACCAAACTGCCTTTCATTTAATGCTCGTGTAGTATCTTCATGTGCAGTTCTCTTTCTATGCACCAGTTTAGCCCCTCCATTACTATACTGCAAGGAACTTCTTCATTTGCTTTAATGGAAAAATTCAGTTCAGCACAACTGGAAATTGCTACCAGCAGAAAGCAGAGATACTGCAAATTTAATGCTGAGCATAGGCCCCAGTCATACAGGCCAGAAAATACGGGGGGGAGGCGTGGCAGTTCGCCCTGGAGCAAAATAAGGCGCGGTAGCCCGATCACACGGGCCACCGGGTTGCCACGCTCCAGCTCCAAGTGCCGATCACACCACGTTGCTGCAGCGCGGCAAAAAAGCGGCGCAGCAGACCACGCAAGCTGCGCTGTTGCAAAGTATGCATGTGCCGGGGGGGCGCTGCCGGTGTCTTGCATATGCGCATGCCTCATTCAGCGTTGGTGCGCATCCCATGGAAACTTACAACATCCGGAAACCCCGGGACATGGGCTGGCATCAGAAGCCGCGGGATACTGGCACTCCTGTGATCAGACGTCGGCCTTTGCCCGGGGTTTCCAGAAACTAGTACTTCAACCCTAGTAGTTTTTTACTCCGCGTTTTTGGAGGGAAGCCGCGGGTTGGCCACGGGAGTGCTACGCCTCCCAGATGTGCTCATGTGATGGCGCACGGAAAGTCCATAGGGCTCCCGTGCCTTCAGCAGGGCAAATGCTCCGTGTGAACGGGATCATATTTTACAGTCACAGCTGCCCTGAGCCTGCCTTGGTGGGGAGGGCAGGGTATAAACTGAATGAATGAATGAATGAATGAATGAATGAATGAATGAATGAATGAATGAAATTATCTTGTCCAGCTACGACAATCGGTCACCAGGTCTGTTTGGCATGGCACCAAATGACTCAAATGCCTGCTGAACACATTTGGGTGATCCACCCCCCCAAAAAAAAGCCTGCACATGCACAAACGCATTGCCAATGCAAGCAGATCAGCAGCTATTAAAGTCATCAGGGATTACTTAGACAAATACTAAACAGTACTGTGAGGATAAGGTTCCTTTAAGATGGGCAGGAAGGAACAATCAAACAGAAACTAAGGGAGGGGTGAAATTATCAGGCACAGGAGCTTCAAGAGAGTAAACAGAAAGGCTCTCTGTAAATGGAGTACTCTGGTTAACAGAGTTGCCATGTACCCCTTGGTAACCAGTGGGGGAGGACAGGGGGACTTCCCAGCAGTGGGGGAGTGTGGAAGGGGGACTTTCCGGCAGCAAGGGAGGCCTACTCTGGTGTTTCAGCTGCTGATGAGGCAATGTCACTTCTGTTACGCAGCTTAAGAACATAAGAACATAAGAGAAGCCAATGTTGAATCAGGCCAATGGCCCATCTAGTCCAACACTCTGTCACACAGTGGCCAAAATATACCAGGTGCCATCAGGAGGTCCAGCAGTGAGGCCAGGACACTAGAAGCCCTCCCACTGCTGCCCCCTCCAGCACCAAGAATAGAGTGCATCACCTGCCCCAGACTGAGAGTTCCCATCTATACCCTGTGGCTAATAGCCACTGATGGACTTCTGCTCCATATGTTTATCTAATTCCCTCTTGAAACTGTCCATGCTTGCAGCTGCCACCACCTCCTGTGGCAGTGAATTCCATATGTTAATCACTCTTTGGGTGAAGAAGTACTTCCTTTTATCTGTTCTAACCCGACTGCTCAGCAATTTCATTGAGTGTCCACGAGTGCTTGTGGCCCCAGTCATATGGGCCAGAAAACGTGGGGGAGACGTGGCAGTTCGCCCTGGAGCAAAATAAGGCGCGGTAGCCTGATCACACGGGCCACCAGGTTGCCACACTCTGGCACTGAGCGCCGATCACACAGCGCTGCTACAGTGCGGCAAAAAGCAGCGCAGCAGAGCACGCAAGCCGCGCTGTATCAAAGGATGCATGTGCCGTTGGGGGGGTGCTGTCGGTGTCTTGCGTGTGCGCATGTGTCATTCAGTTGGTGCGCATCCCATGGAAACTTACAACATCCGGAAACCCTGGGACATGGGCAGGTGTCGGAAGCAGCGGGATACTGGCGCTCCCGCGATCAGACGCCGGCCTTTGCCCCGGGTTTCCGGAAACTAGTACTTCAACCCTAGTAGTTTTTTACTCTGTGTTTTCCATGGGAAGCCGTTTGTTGGCCACGGGAGTGCTACGCCTCCCAGATGTGCTGGTATGATCGGGCACGGAAAGTCCGCAGGGCTACCGTGCCTTCAGCGGGGCAAATGCTCCGTGTGAACGGGCCCTGAATTGTGAGAAAGGGAGAAAAGTACTTCTTTCTCAACCTATTTCTCAACTCCTATTGAACAACAAGAAAAACATCTGCAGGTGGTATGGAAGCATGCATGCATCACAGCAATGCCGGACGTATGGAAAAACTTACAAGAAATGACAGAAGATGGATCATTTTGCTAGACAGCGGCAGACAGCAGCGGAGCAGGAAAAAAGCTGGCAGAATGTGGATGTTGTGCTGCAAAAGAAGTAGCGTTGCCAACATCCAGTTGGGGCCTGGAGATCTCTTGAAATTACAACAGATTTCAAAACTCCAGAGATCAGTTCCCCTGGAGAAAACAGCTGCTTTGGAAGGTGGAGTCAATGGCATTATACCCCTGCTGAATCCCTCCCCATGTCCGCCCTCCCCAGGCCCCACCCCCAAATCACCAGGAATTTCCCAAGCCAGAGTTGGCAACCCTAAGATGAAGTCCTCTCTACTTCCAGAGAAGTAGCACTTCCATTAATGCAATATAGTAATCAGTCACACCAGAGCTCTGGAAAATACCAATAGAAACAAATGGGGTGTGTGTGTGTGTAAAGTGCCATTAAGTCACAGCCAACTTATAGCAACCCCAACAAAGGGCTCTCAAGGCAAATGAGAAGCGGAGGTAGTTTGCCATTGCCCTCCTCTGCAGAGCCATCCTTGGAGGTCTGCCTTCCTAGTACTGACCTTGTGAAGCTTCCAAGATCTGATGAAGACTGGGTGATACCCAGGGCTATTTTTGAGCAGGAACGCACAGGAACGGAGTTCCGGTTGGCACCTGAGTTGGCCACACCCAGAAGGAACTCATTAGCATAATAGGCCACACCCAACATCAGAAACTCATTAGGATTGGCTACATTAGGGGTGTGTGGCCTAACATGCAAAGGAATTCCTGCTACAAAAAAAGCCCTGGGTTTTGACAACAAAGTAAACAGAATAAGAAGCAAAAGGTGGGTATGGCTGGATGACCACACTTCTGGTAACATGGGGATGTGGCCTGATATGCTAATGAGCTGTGCTGTCAGGGTGTGGCCTAACAGGCTAATGAGTTTCTGCTGTTGGGTGTGGCCTATAATGCTAATGAGTTCCTGCTGGGCTTTTTCTACGAAAAAAGCCCTGGTGATACCATACTGCCTTCCCTCCCACAGCTCCTTAGAGACCAACACGTTTTTCAGGGGTATGAGTTTTCAAGTGACCCTCTGCAAAAGCATAAATGGACATATATCCAACATGAAAAACCACAGCGCTAAAAAAACACTGGGAGAGCATCTCAATTTTCCTTGGAGGCCTCCCATCCATATACTAACCAGGACTGATCCTGCTTAGCTTCTGAAATCTGATATGATCAGCCTCTACCATCCCACCTTCCCTGCAAAACAGATCATACTGCAGTGAATTTTAAATTGGACACTGGAGCACAAACCAGCATGGTTACTTAAAGCAAGGGAGCTGGGTGACAGAGGAAACCCAAAATGTTTGAGTCCAGTGGCACCTTTAAGATCAACAAAGTTTTCTTTGAGGTATAAGCTTTCGTGTTCAAACTTCTACCTTGAATAAGACTTTATTGGTCTTAAAGGTGCCCCTGGATGCAAACTTTGTTCCTCTGCTTCAGACCAACACGGCCGCCCCACTTGAATCTATCTTCAGAGAGAACCCAGGTAGAGAGATAAAAGGAAAGTAAAACTAAGAGTACATGGGGGGAATAATTCCAACTGTGAGTGTGAATTGCAGGTCAAATGGGAAAACAATGTTGAGAATGTTGCATTTGTTATTGCACCTCGAAATGAGACACCTATATTAGGCCTTAAAACATGTGAAGCGCTAGGTCTAATCAAAAGAATGTACTCCAGGAGCAGAGAAGTAATAACATCAATCATTTCACTTCCTAATGCTTTTGTGGGAATTGGTAAAATAAATATGGAATACAATATAGAATTCACCACTCCAAATAGACCAACTATATATGCTCCCAGGAATGTTCTGCTTGCAGGGGGGGGGAGCTTAAGAGTGAGCTGGACATAAGGTTGCCAACCTCCACGTGGGGCCTGAAGATCTGGAATTGCAACTCATCTCCAGATGACAGAAATCAGTTCCCCTGGAGAAAATGGCTGCTTTGAAGAATGAACTCAACGGCATTATACCCCATTGAGGTCCCTCCTCTCCTCAAACCTTGCCTTCAGTCTCCAGCAATTTCACCCAAATATTCAGCAGTTTCACAAGTCAGTGTTGGGAGGGTTACCAGACCGCTGGTCCAGGTGGGGGTTCTCCTGATTTCTGGGCTTCTGCCTGCCACCACCCAGCTGTCCAGTGGGGGAACCCCTGCCCCCAAACAGGGACATCACACAGCAATGTCCCCTACATGATGACATCATGCAGAAGTGACATAATCAAGTTGGGATGTTGTGCGATGACTCTCTGCATTTTGGGCAAAACTCTATAGTTTTAGGCCAAATAACTGGGTTTGATTCCCACACTCCTCCACATGCAGCCAACTGGGTGACCTTGGGTCAGTTCCAGTTCTCTCAGAGCTGTTCTCTCAAGAGCAGTTCTTGAAAGAGCTCTCTCAGCCGCACCTACCTCACAGGGTGTCTACTGTGGGGAGAGGAAGGGAAAGAGATTGTAAGTCAATCTGAGACTCCAAGTGAAGGGCGGGGTATAAATCCAACTCTTCTTCTTCCTACATGGGAAGAAATCTGGTGGGGAAAAATATTTTACTACTTCTGATGCCTCATTTGGATTTTAGCAATTACCAAAACAAAATACTTGCTTATGTCCCCGGTCCTACAGGCCAGAAAATGCGGGGGGAGGCGTGGCAGTTCGCCCCGGAGCAAAATAAGGCATGGTAGCTCGATCACACGGGCCACCGGGTTGCCATGCTCCAGCCCCAAGTGCCAATCACACCACGCTGCTGCAGCGCGGCAAAAAGCGGTGCAGCAGACCACACGAGCCGCGCTGTTGCGAAGTGCGCATGTGCCGTGGGGGGGGCGCGCTGCCGGTCTCTTGCATATGTGCATGCCTCATTCAGCGTTGGTGTGCATCCCATGGAAACTTACAACATCCGGAAACCCCAGGGCATGGGCCGGCGTCAGAAGCTGTGGGATACTGGCGCTCCCGCGATCAGATGCCGGCTTTTGCCCCAGGGTTTCCGGAAACTAGTACTTTGAACCTAGTAGTTTTTTACTCCGCATTTTCGGAGGGAAGCCGCGGAGTTGGCCACGGGAGCGCTACGCCTCCCAGATGTGCTCGTATGATCGCGCACGGAAAGTCCACAGGGCTCCCGTGCCTTCAGTGGGGCAAATGCTCCGTGTGAATGGGGCCTATGTTCATTTAACACATCATTTGGGAGACAATCCCCTATATAAACAGATCCCATGAATTCCAGTAGAGTTACATGCTTATATCTGTAATTATCATGAATACAATGCTAATTGAACATATTTTGTCAAGGGCAACTATGACAGATCCCTATCTCTCTCCCCACATGAATGCAAACTTTCTTGCCAAAATTCTTTGGTTCCCTGCTGTGAGCAGCCCTCGGTAGCATGTAAATAATAAGAGTTTTAAAAATAATTTCTGTCCCACCCTGTCCCACAGAATATAATCCAGTTTTTAGCCCAGCCCAAGGAATTTCTTGTGGGAAACAAGGAGCTCTCTTTTTATTTCCTTTTTGAAATGGCACTGGAGACAGTTTAACAGTGAAACAAAAGAATAAGTTTATTCAACAGGTAGGGACTGAAAAGGTGATAAAGGGATTGGGATTGCTGAGGTAACAGTTGTTGATAATACAGAATTTGCTTCTTTGAGCAGGCAAAATTATTATAGTTTATTTTCAGGTATTTTCAGTTCTTAGTTGTATGAGATTTTTTTACTTAGTAGTTTAATTACAGCAACAATGTTTCTTCAGAGAGTTTCCTATGGTAGTTCAGGTTTCCTGGAGTTGGTCACTGATTTTGTGGACCTAATTCACTCCTTGGTTAAATTACAGTTTATTTCTATTTCCTGAGTTGTTTAAAATCATTTCCCCTTACCAGGGTCTTCCTCAGAGCTAAACCCTCAGAGACACCGTGCAGGGATTAATCTTCTCCTCAGAGGAATTAACCCTGTTCCTTTTTGGCTTGAAAGGGAGTTTCCACACACTACCCCTATCCTGCTTGTCAAATCTTTCTCCCAGATCTGGTGTCTGTATAAAGTGGACTTCAGCTTATATTGACACTTAGACTTTGAATTCTTCTAGTGAATTCTTTCTCAGGTTAGGAATACTATAGTTAAAGGGTTTTTTTTATTATTCTACGGGTGAGCCTGTCTGATTTATCTTGTCAGATTCACTGACTCCAAAACTCTGTCAGAAACCAACTGACTGTCTTCAGAATGGTTCCAACTTTTAACAGTAGTCTCCAGACTGACAACCAACCACCCCTCTCAGAACTCAACTGATCATATATGTTCCTCTGCTGGCACTGGCCAGTCAGAGAATCATAGATCTGGAAGGGACATTCAGGGTCATCTAGTCCAACCCCTGGTACAATGCAGGAAATTCACAAATACATCCCCCCCATGCCCTGTTCTATGCCCAGGGAAGAGGAACAGCCTGTCACTCAAGCTCTCCCTTCCAGGGAAAAGTTAACTCTTTATCTCTTGGTTCTCTGATTTTGCTGCACTATGAAACCTGCTTCTAAAGTGCAGTCCATCACAGTAACCAACAACAGAATTGTCAAGATCTTTTCAATGACCATCTGGATTCTAATATTAAACTCTTGTCAGCTTGAAATAATTAATATTAATTTTATCTGATGGTATTAATATTTGGTAATAAAGTGAAGAAGCAATGAAGTATGTGTTAAAAGGCTGCATTTTTCACTTTGGAAATTATGGAAAGAATACCAAGAAAAGATCTAATTAAGAGTTGGCACCTCTACTTCTTGCTGTTTTAATTAAGTGGGCAGATAAAGGATATAAGAAAGAAGCTTTAAGAAATCTCAGGAAAGTATTCAGTCCATTTTATGTCATTGATACGGTGACCAACATAGCCTGATAACTGACCACTACAGCTGAGGGATAAGCAAATGTTCCATATTTTGTTTCTTTTTATATACATTTATATTTTGTCAGT